>JAPSES010000069.1:5970357-5983743 GCA_029822895.1 Maxillicosta whitleyi | reverse complement strand
TATATATATTTCCATAGCACCTGAAGTCAGTTAAAGAGACTTTTTTATTATTATTATTTTAAGAAGAACAAGATATAAGTCCTTTTCTGTTTTTCTGATTACCAATTTTAAAACCAAAATGAAATACAGGACGCTTTCTGTTTTTAATTTTTTTCCTCCATAGACCAGTATCTTATAAAACAGTCACAGGGAAAGGTGTATGTGATCGTTCGTTTTTCATTATTTCCCCAGAGCCCTATGTAACAGATCAATTGAAAGACCACCCTTTTTGAGACTAGATGCTTTTAGCAAACAAACAAAAAATCCAATGTCACGATTCCTGTCAAATTTCTTTAAAACCACAGTATACTTACATCACACCTATTTTTTTTTCCAGATTTTCCTGTCTTCTAGACAAGTTTGGTTTGTTGTGTTAAAACTGCTTTAGAAGTCAGTAGTCTTGAGTGATTACAGGGGAAAAATGATAATAAGAATCCTTTGTTTTCTCTTTTCTTCCCTTTAGGTGATGAAGGTGACAACTTCTATGTGATTGATCAAGGAGAAGTGGATGTAAGTGGCTGACGTAAACACTACATTATTAGGTTTATTTATTTCAGTAAAATCAAGTTAAGTCAAATTATAAAATGCTTCCGATACGCAGCACCTCTTCATATGAGAGATTTGCAATTCAGTGGAAAAAGCCACTTCTCTCACCTCATGTTGAGACGTTTCCCTCTAACAATGAATGTTTGTTTGGATTGCTCCTTTGTTTTGTTCCTTTCAAAGTTCACCTCCACTCCGATGACAATCAGAACACGGCGCTGTAGACTCCAGCACACTATGAAGGCAGTCGAACTGAGAACTTCTTTTGTCTTAGCAAACCTAAAACAGCGATAGAGTTAAGTGGAGAGATAAAACAGGAGCTGATGGAAAGTTAAACAGGAAGTGACCTTATCAGCTTACAGAGGTTGGTACAGAGACAGTGGATACAGAAAGAGAAGCAGGTTTGCGTGGTTGGCCAAGCATGCTGATATAGTCCGCCTACCTGAGAGACGGAAAAAGAGTAGAAATACTGCCTTGATAAACATTTTTTTACACGTGTTAGCTCTGTCAGTTCTGTTTGAAAGATGTCTTGTTTTCTACAGAAATTGGGTGGATGTTCAATCCCATTTTTAGACCAAGTGTGTGATCGTAGTGTTTATCATGTCATTTATTATCTAAATTTCATAATAAAAGATTTAATATTTTGCACCAGAAAATGGTAGGTTTGTTTTGGACACTGTTATTCCATAAGGATATATCTAATAAACCTTTACATTGTATCATATAAACATGGAAAGGCTAATGGATTCATGATACTTAGGCTATGATTCTGGTTTTACATGATTTGATGGAAAATTGGTGATGAAATCAGTTTTAAGAAAGGTTAAATCCAGAGAAAATTTCATTTGGGAACTGACACAAAAGGCACACTAGGTCTTTATGGGTTAATAGATTCTGTAGAGCTTACCTTACCTTCAGCATCACTTTGCTTTTATTTTGTCCTCTGAAACTGAGCTGGAATAGTCCATCCTTACCCACCTCTCAGTTTTCATGCTCACATGTCCTGTAGACCTCGCTCTACATCCATCCTCCTGTCTTTATAGACAGCTGCTGCCTCCCAGCCACAGCTCAGGCACTAAACTACTTCAAGCTAAGTGCCGAAGTTATTAAAGTGTAGAGATGTCTCTCATTAGACATGGGTGTAAATCTGCCGACATCCCATAAACTGCCTGAAAGCTGACAACCACTGCCACTGATGTAAACACCCCTCCATGTCTACACACAAATGTATTCACTTACAGACATGACCCTGTGTTTATATGAGCAAACCACAGAATCTGTGATTTAGTAAACAGAGGTCTTGGAAAAAATGTTTGTAGTAATTTTATCTTAATTTTTAGCAATTATTTCTTAAGAGGATCTTTAAAGCAGACATAGCATTTTGAGTGGAATTAAATAAATGCTGCCAAATAGACAACAGAGAACCCCTCTCCTCACATACACATGCACATATACACACACACTAACAGCCCATGGGCATTCATAACGAAATGCACTCCTAGTAACTACAAACAGAAATACACAGCAACACTGCCTGCTTATCCACCTTCCAGCACTTGTGATTTGCTGCTTCTTAATTACCACCAGACTCCCACAGTTTACTGTAGATATTCACATATTGAGTATTCAGTGACAGCTTCAACAGTGCATACATTGTTCAAGACTTGAATTGTTCTTTTTCACTGTGAACTTAATTTGCCCTTAGCACAGTACTGGTGATTTGATGCAATAGACATGTTTTCAAACTCCTAATTCAGTCCTTATGTATTACCTTTTCTTTTTTGTCTAACTTTACATTTGAAATATTGACTCAACATTGGTTGTTTGAGCAGATGAGGTGGGTCTACCTGACTAGCCATAGCATATGTTAACCGTATGGTACAGGCATCTGTAAAAATGAAAATTGAGAAAAAGCACAAAATACTGCCATCCTCTAATGTAACACTGTCAGAAAATCCATATGGGTGAACAGTAAGGTTGACGTAACTGTAGCCAGCATTGAGCATCTCTTTGAAGCTTTCCCAGTTTATAGTGAGGGATGAGTCCCCTGTGGTCTACTGAGCCTTAGATAATGGCTTGAAACAATTCTGGCAATTCACAACAACTGTCAAAGGGATAAACCCTCCCCCTCTCTCCTTCTTTCTTTCTATGTTATTAAGTCAACAAGATCATGGATAGTGTGCCGACAGGTGAAACCGTAACGGCCCTAGAGACTCTGCGAATGAGCCTCAATGAGGCTGTATTGTCCATAGAGCTATAGAAGCTGGCCTAAATCGAGCAGTCTTTGAGTGGGTGCTAGTGACCGATCATGGGAGAGTGCATGTTTGTCTTAGTTCTGAGAGGTAGCCTGCAAAGACAGCAGCAGCTTTTCTTTCCATCACTCCAAAATCAAAGGGAATGTCCTAACAAGACAGGACAGAGGAAATAAAAGGGATGGATGAAGAGATAGGAAGGATAGAGGGCCTTTTAGAGGGTCTCATTTGAAGGCTTAGAGGGGATCAAATACTTAGGGACAAGCCGAGTGAGCGTATCAAACATCCTGGAAACTGAGGAGGGGGATAACAAGGGGTGGGGATGTTTAGGATGCTAGAGAGAAGATGAAACTAGCAATTATATGTTCAGATACTTTTATTTTGTGCATTAACCTTCTCTCTGTAACTTATTTTTATTTCTATAGGTTTATGTGAATGGGGAATGGGTGACCAGTATTGGAGAAGGAGGTAGTTTTGGAGAGCTGGCCCTCATCTACGGGACTCCAAGAGCTGCCACCGTCAAAGCAAAGACTGACCTCAAACTATGGGGTATTGATCGCGACAGCTACCGGCGCATTCTTATGGTATGTACACATTGAATCATGCGCATATCAAGTCATGATGATGTCATTATGTTGCATAATGTTGTCACGGTACTGACATTCTGAAATATTTCTCACTTTGTAAGGCAGCGATAATAATATGGCAAAGTCTGTAACCGAAGTAGAAAAATGCCACTAAAAATGCAAAAAAAAAAAAAAAAGACATTTATTCATTGTATTGTGGTGTTCATCTCTCACAACTTGGGAAATAAAATGATGTGAAATGAAGAATCTGTGGAAGGCCTACAGATCAGTACCTGATCAGTATATGGCACCAAAGAATATTGATAGTATATTGAATAAAATTGCAATATCAGAGTTTTGCCCCAACCCCAAGACATGAGTTCAAGTTACTGTAAGTATCAGATTGCTACACAAATTATTAGCATTACCTGGTAGGGTGATTATGATAGGTTCTACTATAATCTTTCTGCCAATAACATAACAAATGCAAACTGTCAGAATATGCAGAAACATCCAATGAAATATGTCAGCCATCCTCCATCTTTATCATTTGTGGTCCTTCACATTTACTGTTTTCTCCCACTCAACCACTTAAAACTCCTTAAATGTGTAAATACTTAAAATAGGTACATACATGCATGCATATACACACACACACTCATAAAAACCATCTCCACCACCCAGAGTGCATACTCCCATTGTGTCTCCAGGTCTGTTTCTTGATGAAGGGAAGTAAGAGGGAAAGAGGGCTGGTGCGAGGGAGGCCTGGGGAGGAGACAGGGGGTCAGCTCTAATGCCTCTGCACACACTTGCCGCTCCAGGCGCTTATCTTGCAGGAATGTCTAAATGTTTAAACTGGAAACACAAGGTGCTCTGCCCTAGCTGTCATACTTTCACATACACACACATTTTAGGTGCCGTTAGAAAAACATATTACTCAGTGTGTGCCTTATGAGTCTCCATACCTAACAAAATACTTCCTTAAATGCTCATTACAGCTTAGTAATTATAAAATAAGTCTTCAATTAACCTCACGAATAACTGTATGCATCTGGTTCTTCATTTACAGTGAAATTTCTGCTCTGTGTCATACAGTTAGAATCCCCAGAGGTAGAGGAACGTCAGGCATTTCAAGTCAATGTAATGTTGGCACTGGCCTGCCCAGCACTCATGTCATCTCTCGAGCGCATAGTTTAACTGAGGGCATAGTCTGCCCTGGTAACCTTTCTTTGTCAGGATTCTCTTCAGCTCTCATTCCTTCATTCCTTCTTGCAGCAGCAGCAGGCAGAGACGGGGTGAAGCAGAATTCAATTATGTGAACCTGTAGTTAATTATTGCTGTCAATGATTTGTAAAGCTGTTTTTATAAAGTGTGGTATTCTGGCAACAGCTCAGGCCAACACAATGAACAGTCTATGTGTGTGTTTCCCCAACAAAAATAATGCTCATTGCCTGTGTCTGCAGATAGTTAGGAGCTGGGAAAGGTGCGCTGTTGTCAGTTTCATCATCAGTTTCATTGTTTGCACATCTGTTTCTCCTCTGTCTTGTACGTCAGCTGAATCTTCCAAAAAAAAAAAAAATTAAGTTAATAAATGTCATTTAGCTGATTCATTTTTCAGTTGTAAAGTTGAAGTCAGTGAATATGTCTACACATTGCGCTCTGTTTTATTATCTTCTATACTATATATGAAACCTGCTACATTTTGCTGGGTGCAAAATATTTTTATAGGTAAAAATATGATAAAGATGAAAACATACTTACCTTTGTACAGGAGTAATGAATTGAAATTAAAATAATTTAAAATAATTAAATCCAAGTTTACACTAAACTCTTGCGTAGCTTCACTTTTCTTTAATCTGGCCTTTTCTGCTCCACTTGGCCTCTTCATACCCTCCATCACCACCAACTGTCTTGTGGTACTGTTCCAGAATAGATGACTCAGACTGACTTAAACATTTGGGAGGGAAGAATTCCCTCAGATAGTAGAACCTATCGAATTCACTGCAATGTAGGGGCTGCACTGTCAGATGACTGGACGATAAATGTGTAGTTGAAGAGGGAATAAATGCAAGAAGAAGATTAGAGAAGTAACAGAGTGTCAAAATAATTTTCCCATCCAACCAGCCCAAAGTCCAGATGGACATGAGCCGGCTCATCAGGAATCCTCCTGAATCTCCTGATTAGCCACTCCACTATTGATGGTTCCGAGCTTTCAAATGGGAAGATTTGTTCCCTGTCACATTAAGTGTTTATAACATTTGTTTTCTACATCAGCTGATAAATAACATGCAATTTATGGAAGACTGTTACAGAAACAGAGTAAATGCATTTGGTGTGACATGTCCAAGTTTAAATGAAATATATTTGGATTAAAGATACTTCAAAAAGCAAGTAAAATAATGATTAAAAACAATACCTTTGTAACTCAATCAGTAGTTTTAGGCCTTATTTAGGGAACCTGCCTGTGCTTCATATCTGTACATAATCCCTGTAGCTTGTGCATTATACCACCACCCAATGGCAAGAAAGGACACACACTAATGCAATAGTCAGAATTGTTTCAAACACTGAGTATTGTGATGTCAGTTTATGTAATAATGTGGAGGTGTCAGTAATTGTCATATAAAACCTTGAAGACCACCCCATTCTCCCTCCTCTTCTTCTAAAGGAGTGCATTTAGTAAACAATGTAACACCAGTCCCTGTGATAAATACACACTCTCCATTGTGTTGCCGCCAGTCATACAATACCTACATTGTTGTGTCATCTTGGTATCTAAACATGCGTAGCTACAGACAAAGCCATTAACAAACTGACAGACCACTGTCAACAAACAGAACCCAAGACGGAGGAAGACGAGGAGAAATGATACCAAGAAATGCGGAGGGATGTGAGTGGTGTATGTGTTTCGCATTGGACAGAGATGAAGGTGATGGAGATGGGGCATAAGGTGCGGTTGGTTTAGTCTGGCTCCTTTCCACACCTCAAGTCTTTGATGATTCTACCTCAAAGACAACGAGCAGACACAGAGGCTGGTTCATCCTTAACCACGGGAGGAGTGAACACATAGGGGCCAACAGGAGTAAGGGGAGTTTTATACATGAAACGCATCAGGCCCTCCCAAGTAGACAGGAAGGAAAACTAAGAAAAGAGATAAAAAGAATTTGATTAAAAAACAAAACAAAAAACAGGAAACTGGAAATTTAAGAATCTGAAATTTTACAAAGTATTCATTTTCATTCTGTCTTTTCCAGTAAAACCCCTCTGTGCTGACATCAGTCTGGCTCATTTAGCCCTCCCCTCCGCCAGTTGCATAAATCAGATCTGCTCTGTACTGTAATGTCATGTATTCATGGTAAGCCTTTAAGCTCAACAGGCTTGTCTGAGAAGCTCTGTGGGGAGACCTACTCAACATCACTGTGTGCACTTCACTTACGAGATGGTGTTATAAGAGTACAGTATACATGTGTGAGTTTGTGTTTGCTTGCTTAATGAGCATGACGTTTCATCTTTAGAGACAGTAACGAAGCATAAGTGGCAGAACTAAAAACAGACTGCATATGCCGCATACACACTCTGATGAAGCATGCACACACTCAAATCATTTATCCAGGAGGGAGGCGATGCTGGCTAGAATTCCTTTAATCAAGTTGTTTACGATTTTGAGTTTGACGTTGGCTCACTTGGGAACATTTTCTCCCCTTTTAAGACAAAATGTGAAATTATATGAAATTAGAGGCAGCAGCGGGACTCAGGCACTTATGCACTAAAGACACCCCAAGCCTCAATATATCATTTCCATATGCAAAGGCAGACGCAGGGCAGACAAGATTGTCCCTCCTCACTCTCTTTCTCTTTATGTTACCGCTCTGAGGGGTTCTGTGCAACGAAGGAGTAAAAGAGAAATGCAGTTTGGGAAGGGGTCCTCTGGGTCTGGACTTGTCAGGAAGCACCTGATGTTCATGGCAGAAGCAAAGAGGGGAAAGTCCCCTGCCTGGTGGGTGGGGTGGGCCACACACATGCAGTGTACATTGCCACACAGCTTATACACACCTTCATAAGTGTGACCCCATGAACTTGGTGTACACTATTAATCATAGTTAAGATTGTGCTCCAGGCTGCAATTTAGATTTTTGCATTATGGGTGCAGTATGCGGTTTGACCATACTTGTATTTGTTTGTTAAACTGGGAGTTTGCTTCAAGACCAATTGTGGCATATGAAATGTGTCAATTACAGATGACAAGTTACAAGCCTCCAAAGAGCAGCATGCAGCCATATGTGCAAATGAGGTCACACTGAGACGAACACCTGTAAATTAAATGAAATCATGAGTCTTACACATAACATCTGGGGTTAAAAAGTAAGTGACAGGATTACAAATCTGATGATATATGGTATTTAATGTGACCTCGATGTGAACAGTCATTGGAATGTGAGTTTTACATCCCTTTAGATCGACATTTGTCACAATGTGGTGCGCTGGTTGGAGTGACGGAAAATTTGGTTTCAGTCTCACTATTGTTAACATCTGCTCACAATGTGGTGGAGACCAATGTACTTCAACTTATAAATTAAACTTTTAATAATGACCTCAGTGCCTCTATGTTTACTTCACTACAACAACAGGCTTTGTGATGCTATGGTTCTTTTCTGCATGTGGGTCAGTTTAGGATTGCAACCAGTTCATATAAGAATCTGATTTTAAAAAATGCTAAATTCCAAACACCAAAATCATATCTTGCAGTCCAAAATATGCATCATGACTATGTGAGCATAGACAGAGTCTCTTCTGCCTCTCTATAGTAGTAACAGTGTGCAACATCACCAATACCACAGAAATGGTATCTGACATGAATAAAATAAAAAACATAAACACACCACAGACACACAAAGCATTAGCATTAGGGTGCTCACTACAGTTTATATGAAAAGACACAGATGTTGCTAATCATAAAGGATTTACAAATGCAGCATATTACTTATTTTGAGATATTAAAAATCCAAAGACATGCAGTTGTTCCACGTCTTTTCTGTCTTTCTTACAGGGCAGCACACTGAGGAAGAGAAAGATGTACGAAGAGTTCCTTAGCAAAGTCTCAATCCTTGGTAAGTTGATGTAAATCTTTCCTTTTTTTTCACTTTTAGGGATATGCTGAGGCATGAGCGTGTTTGCACGTGTGTGCCATTTTATGCAGTTATTTCAGAGAGTCCAGAGTGCAGGCGGTTCACAACATATACTGTAGATTAGTCCATTTAAATACAGGCACACGTTGTTACCCAAGACCCATGGCCTAGTCAAATCTGTGAGTACAGCCCTAATCTTCTGGAACTTTTCATACTAACTCCAGTCACACTTTGCACTATCACCGTGTAGACAATTGGGAAAATAGGGAGTTGAGTTAATCTTCTCTTTCCCAGTGGAATTTGGATAACAGCAGCCTATACATGCCATTCAATTAGGAGGAATGGCGAATGAGATTCATTCAGACTCTAAAAACGAGTTGCAATTGGAACTGACATCTCATCCCCTTCCACTTGATCGTGTGTGTGGTGTATAGAGTAAGGCCATGCCCCCTGTTCAGAGTTATTAGCTGGCTGAGTAAACACATACACTCAGTTCAGGTCTTTGGAGAACGTCACTGCAAGGCCCACACTCTTTTCATTCTCTTTTTTTCTGACAGCCTTGTTGAGGCCTGTATTGAAATACCCGGCTCTCTTCATAAAGCTTTTCCCCTCTTCATTTCTCTTTCTGTCGCTTTCCTTCTCTTCTCTTCCCTCCCTCTTTGAATGGGAGGAGGGCTTGGAGGTGGGAGTGATTTTGTTTGTCTTTGATTTTTGAGATAGCCACGAAATTGGGTACAAGCCCCTTGATGTTGTGGCGTAAAGGGGGGAAAAAACAACACGCTCTTTGTCACACATTCACACACTAAGAGGCTTCATCAGCCCAGTAGTCAATCCCCAGTGCATGCACTATGTATATGTGAGGCAAGGTGATCTAAGTGGGTACAGGCCCTGCGAAGCGTGAAATGCAGGTTCTTTAGTCAGCACATTTATGTATCATGTTACCTGCCGTGCCGTTAAGGATCACCTCAACAGGACCTGCCGCCTTTGCTTGCAGCCAGACAGAGGACATCCATCTGGGACCGGCAGACACCACGGCCCCACCATAGGGGACACTGGACACCTCCAACCTAGCAGACTTCACCTTAGTTAATCCTAAGTACATACACATTTACACTCACATATAGACACACACTGGGATCAGTTACCAAGCACCTCCGGAGACAATACAATGGGACAAAGCTGTTCCCTTACACCCCTAACTCTCATTTTAGTCAAATCAAAACACTGAATCATTCTTTCATGTAGACAAAGCTAAAGATGGAAATTGTTTCACACATTCCACAGATGTATAAGCAGTTAAGATTAGGCAACAGTAACATATTCAGTTTTATAAAAATCCACTTCAAAGTAACTTTTCTATGTGAACATGACTCACTTATTAGTTACGTGTCTTTTTACTAAAAAATATCAACAGATCTGAGTTGCTTAAAACTTCTTTGGTTGGAACATTTTGGCCAGTGAAGATGTGTGACTGTCTGTGTTTTTGGTTTCTTTATGAATACCAACAGCTTCTAGAAATATCTCAGGCTAACCACGTCACTGTACATGTGGTCGGACAGTCGGAAAGACAGCTGTCGCCACTGACTTTAAAGATCAACAGAGCTGAGAGATAGATCCCCTCACAGGTTTCTGCAGGTCTAGTTCATAAATGGTGTGTTTGTCAGGCAGTGTTAATTTTATCGATTAATCACTTTAACTCATAAAGACCCAAGCATCAACCGTCGACCAAAACCATCTACAGATTTAAAATGTTTAATATCTGTTTATCCTTTAATCGTATCAATACATGTATATAATTGGTGTAACATACAGTTTGTCATCTTTTCATGGTCATCACATATGACCCACTTAGACATTCAGAGGCTCTGTAGTGAACATTGAAACATCATCATCTTCTACAATATTGATTCACCAGTAAAAAACATGGGAGTTTGATAAATTACAGTGGATGGAGACACTTGGTTTATGTTAAGTTAATGATGTATGTTGCTAAAAAAGTCAGTTTTTCTTCAGTTTCTCTGTTTCTATTTTAATAACTGTTGAATTTACTCAAAGTTTTGATTATCATCCACATGATCAGTGAATTAAATACAGAAAAATACCTGGTTTTCACTGTAGAAATGCAAAATAAAGAAGATAATATTACAATAAATGGTGATAAATCACTTAAGAAAGGGTACATATAGAGAAAAATTTATTTGTGAACTGCCATAAAAGTAGCACTGGGTCTTTATGGGTTGATTTTTTTTTTTTTTTTAAAGATAAACCCTAACTGGAGCAATTGTGATAAGATAGTATTCAGATTTTGTCAGATTTCAGCCATTGATAACTAGTCCTGTTCATAGGATTTAATTGCTAAATTGCTAAATCCTATTTATACTTAAGCTCAGTTGACAAGCGTAGCATGTGTTGAGTCTAGAAGATACTTCAGTGTGTTGTCTGATCCACGAGGCTCCATGAGAGGATGGACGAAGCAGGAGATTGGGACTCTAATGGTCCTGGATGAATGACTGGATTAGTCTGAGGTGGGAATTAAGGTTCCTTGTGGTTTAGTGGACTAGAAAAACGAGGCATTGGGCTTCATGTGAGAAAATATTCTGTTTAATACATATATGACATATATGAGCTTTGTCAAATTCAGAAAATGGTTGTTACTTCAAAGAACTATAAATGACCCACGTTAACATGATCAATGGCAATTTAGCAACTGTGTGAAGACATTTTCAAGAAATTCTGAAGTGTATAGTATTTTTTAACACAAAATTGTTTAGAAATAATGAAATATTCAGTTACTTTGGGAAAAATTTACAGAATTACAACAAATGAATTACCTGTGGTTCCTAATATTGGGTCTAGACCATGTTGACATTGTGTACGGATCTGGTTTTTGCACCGTCTCAGACTTTTAAACACACAAAAAACATGAAATGTGGAAGGAGTACTATAATACAGTAAATAAACTGGACAGTCACAGTAAATATGTTATTAATGATGTGTGTGTGTTTTCCTTTCAGAATCTTTGGATAAATGGGAACGTTTGACAGTGGCCGATGCTCTGGAGCCTGTTCAGTTTGAGGATGGAGAGAAGATAGTGGTCCAAGGAGAACCTGGAGATGACTTCTTCATTATTACAGAGGTGAGGCGCTCTTCATGGGGAGTTGTTGAGTCACATATACCAGCTCACACACACACTTATAACTCCAGCTGTCATGAGGTCAGTGTGATGAAGTTTAAATTAAACATGATTTTCCAGACTGTCAGTACTGGCATTATAGGAAAATCAAAAAAATAACGGTAAGACATCTGTGATGCTGTAAATGCAATAACAGCGATATGATGCACAGAACTGGCGGCTCATCCAGGGTGTACCCCGCCTTCCTCCCGTAGTTGCTGAGATAGGCTCCAACCACCCCGCAACCCTGAAAGGGACTAAGCGGTTGAAAATGGATGGATGGATGATACACAGAAGTGAAATATAAAGAAAATAGATTGACATAAAAACAGAAGCAAAAAAAGACATTGGCAAGCCAAGGAGTCCATTCATCCATCCATCCATCCATCTTCTGCTGCTTATCTGTGGTCGGATCGTGGGGGCAGCAGCCTAAGCAGGGAGTCCCAAACTTCCCTCTCCCCGGCCACTTCGTCCAGCTTATCCAGAGGTGTTCCCAGGCCAGCCGAGAGACATAGTCTCTCCAGCGTGTCCTGGGTCTTCTTCGGGGCCTCCTGCCAGTGGGACGTGCCCTGAACACATCACCAGGGAGGTGTCCAGGAGGCATCCTGACCAGATGCCCAAGCCACCTCATCTGGCTCCTCTCAACAGAAAGGAGCAGCGGTTCTACTCTGAGCCCCTCCCGGATGACCGAGCTTCTCACCCTATCTCTAAGGGAGAGCCCAGACACTCTGCAGAGTAAGCTCATTTCGGCTGCTTGTATTCGCGATCTTAATCTTTCGGTCACTACCCAAGACTCATGACCATAGGTGAGGGTAGGAACGTAGATCGACCGGTGTTTGCCTTTCGGCTCAGCTCCCTCTTCCCGATGACGGACCGGCGCAGAGTCCGCATTACTGCTGACGCCGCACCAATCCGCCTGTCAATCTCCCGTTCCATCCTTCCCTCATTCATGAATGAGACCCCAAGATACTTCAACCCAAGGAGTCCATCATGATAACAGGAGGAGGACAGGAAGAGCTGGCAGTGCCTCCAATTGTTCTAAGGATTTAATAGATAATTGGAAAGGAGCCACAGTAGTGTCCAGTCAGAGGCTCCACCTGACAGTGAATGTCATACAGGGAATTTTACAAGTTTGACTGGGATCAGTGTCTATTCTTCTGTCTAGGAAATCAATAATCCACTCCACCCATGAATTATGAGAACCATCATCAAAATTGTTTTTCCTGAATGTTTTTATTCCTTTTTAGGCATGAAACAACAACAACAGTTAGTTGGAGTTACAAAAACGTCCACTCAGCTGGATATCATGTGTTTAATTTTAGAAGCAAAGAAACATGCATTTACTGATACACTGTGTGAGAACTAGGAATAAAAACATTTTTAATGGTGTTAATCTGATATTTTCTTATATTTTAACTCTAATACTAGTAATTACTCACTTCATGGAGATAATATGCTGTTTACAAAAACTAAAAAATAATGACAATAAGAATTTTCTTTTTTATGCTCAAACATGTTACTGCATATGAGGTTTATCAAGAACAAAAAGTTACAGTAATGGTATGAATTGCAGTGTATGGAATGATGCATAAGTGTCCAATGTGTTGGCTGATATGGAATTAAAACAACAATGAATGTGAATATACGTATATATATATATATATATATATATATATATATATATAAGT
>JAPSES010000069.1:5910238-5954776 GCA_029822895.1 Maxillicosta whitleyi | reverse complement strand
TCACCTAGCTTCTGTCCGCTGTTCTTCCTCTGGGATGAGCCCGTGGGTGTACCATACACGGCTCTGGGTGAGGCTTATGACATTGTAACGTAGATAATTTTGGCCTGCTCTGATCCGCTCCTTTGTCTGTAGGTTAACCTTTAAATGACCAGTAAACCCATGTGGGTCGAATTTTACGTCTTGGAGTGCTGCATGCTTGTTGTGACCCACCACATTGTAAATAGAGCTACTCAAAGTGGTTTTTAGCGGAAGGAGCTCTTTAAAAAATCTTAAAAACATAGCAAAATTTACATGATAGGTCTTAATTTATGTTGCCATAAGAAACTTGTTGGCTTTGTTGCTTGTGTCTGGGAAAGCTGCAAGAAAGTAACATTAGTTTACACAGTTCCACCTGTTCCAACCTGACAACTTCTATTGAAAATGGAACCAATTATCGTTAACTTTGCAGGCCCTGGTGAGAAATGACTCACAGTGTTGGAGTAAATAAATACATTTTCCTAAATTCTGTGAGTCACACATTTTTTGCCAGTATGGCCAATAAATAGGCTGTGAAACAGGCATTAAATTGTGTTCTAAGTATTCTTAAAAAGGTCTTAAATTTAACTTGTAGAAACCTGCAGGAACATTGTAACATTTTCCATGTTCACAACCATCCCTAAAGAATTGATTTGTCTTGCTCTACCCATCATGTCCAAGATTACATTTTACTTTTGTTAAACTTTATCCTCACTCCCACTAAGCGGAAAATAGTAGTAAACCATGAGAGAGAAAAAAAGTAACAACTGTCCTTGAAGGATACCCACCAGTGACCCAAGTGGATCACCAGTCCTCCTACTCCTTCCTCGTCTTTTTTTAGATATTGCAGCTTCGGTCTGTAACTTCCAGCTACTCCCACATTCTACTATATTTGGAGTGTGTACTCCTGTGTATTTTGCTGTCTGAACATGAGACTCAATGAAGCAGCGGATAGAAAAACAAAGAGGAGAGAAAAAGGATGCAGGATGATGAGAACAATGTTAATAGTGCTACTATTATGTTCTTTGGTTTTTTTAAGTGCCCTCGAGTGGTGTGAGGTCTGCTAATTTAAAGAGTCAGATAGATGTTAGAGCATAGTTCCTAGTATGGGAACATTTTTGCCTTGGCTACTTGTGCATCCCACCAAATTCCAAGTTTTGTGTAATGATTGACAAAAATTTACAAGATAAGACGGCTGGGAGTGATTTGGTATGTGTGTGTCTGTATGTGTGCACGTGCTTGCATGTGTATTTGTTGTATCCTATAACCAGACACAACCACCATGGTCTCATGAGAGGATGTTTTATTTGGTTGAACATATTTGGATCTGGCACAGTAAATGTTGCCCCTGGGTGTGTGACCCTTCCTCCCCCTCTCTTCCCCTTCCTTACTCTCTCCCCTTTGTTTCCTGTCGTCTTCCATGGGTCCACGTTCCCATAGCTGCCATCTCTGGTCCCCTCTACCATCTCGTCTGGGAGATCCAGGCTAATTAAAATGCCTGCCAACACTACACTTCAGTCCCTATTGATTCCCTTTGCCTTCTCCCTTCTTCAGGATCCCAACACCCTGGTGGAAAAATCAACCCCCAACCGCCTGCGCTAATGACTACAGCCTTTGATACACAGCTCTTTTCTTCTCCAGATATATTGGGTGTGGCGACCTGAGTGTTGCAGAGCAGAGTTCAGCCTGGCTCGGTCTAAGCTCTGGGTCCAAGGCCATCTCATCGCTGCTTGGTCCCTGCTTCTGGTGCTCTGTTCTCCAGCTCTAATGGTGACCTGCTGGTGTCAGAGGTCAACACCCAGGCCTGGTCACAGGTGACTGAGCAATAGTAAGGCTGATGGGATTGAAAGGTTAGGGATGAGAGGGGGTCAGGGGGAGAAGGAGAGTCAAAAATTGGGTCAGGAGATCATCACAAGGTCCAGCTAAGTTAAACTGCATCCCTTATGGTGAGTTATAATGTGATGAATTACATGAGCAACGCAATATGTTACTTTTTTCTCATTAATTCTCTCTGAGGAGCAGGTCAATAGGAAAAAAAAAGTTCTGAGGCTTCAATGAGTGATTAAAATGATTTACTCTGGAAATTCTTCCTAAAGTGACACGCTCTTTGCTGTTTGTCCTCCTGGGAAAATGGCCGACAGCCTCGAAGAAAAGAAAGGAGTAGGACAGAAAGAAAAAAAAACGAAGGACGGGATGAGATACAATCTGTTTGTTTTTTCTGCTTTTCTTTCCCAAGCTTGTTATCGTTCCTCATTTCCTGCTGGACGACAAGTAAATAATTCACATGTATACATGTACTAACACTGAGACTAGGCTTCCACAACTTTTCTCAATTTTGGCTCCAGTTTCAAAGATATTCCCAACTGAAGGAGACATGTGGAACTCGCCTCCAAACGGCGTAAGAACAAAACAAACAAGAGGTTGAAATATTTAGTTAATATTCTGCATGCTCAAGGAAAATACAGGCCAGTAGCATTTTTCTGAGTGAGATATTCCATCATCCACATGACTCTGCAGTCTTCAGCCCACATTGATCCCATCCCAGCACAATTCATCTCTTCACTTCGACTCTGACTTCACTCCCCTGGGAGGGAGTGAAGCACTTGTCTCAATTGTTCCTTCTTTTTGTTGCCTCCTACTCTCCGAGGGGTCGTTAGCATTTTTGACTGCAGATCATAAAAGTAGCCCAACTCCTTCTTGGACCATTTATACACAGTCTCAGAAGTTCATTAAGATAATGCTAATGCTTTTTTTTCTTTTAGACCGTTCTTCCAACCTCATGTGACTCCCAAATTTAGATCATTTTTGTGTCCAGATCAGTCCTGCTCAGCTGAATGACAGATTGTCAGCTTTTGAAATGCGATCCTCCGAGCTGGACTTCATGCACTGGCATTCTTCGATAAAATTTGGCAGCCCCCATAGGAATGAACATTTGCCTGGTTCTATTAGATGTGAGACATGTTTTTCTAAGTCTATCTTCATGTCACACAGACCTCATCCCCCCACAACACAACCACTCAATGCAGGTGTGCAAAAGTCACAAGGCAATAGCTGTCAAGTGTATCCTGCTTGTCAGACCACTCTAGACATCCACAGCCCTCCAGCCCCTCATCAAGGACCCCTGAATCCTTTTAATATCCCAGCTGTACCCCAAGCAAAGCCCCAGGGCTGAGGCAGCGGCTGAGGAGCAGAGTCCATGGGGGCGACCTGGCTCTCCTTAAACCCTGAAGGAATGCATGGATTTGAGTGAGTGCTGTAACCAGAGAGCACTCTCTCCTATCTTTAAGCCCATAATGGAGCTACTTCCTGTTGATAATAAGTTTGTTGTGATCTTCCTCTGCTTCAGGATTTTTGACACTTCATCTTGATTCCTAGGAAAGGAGGAGGAGAAGTGTTATTATGGTTCTGGTCTGTATACCATAATGATAGTATGGCCTGGCATCAAAGACTTGGAGACCACTTCTAATTTGAGTCCTAGATCCTGCAGCTAACCTCTGTGTATGCACTCACTGACCACTTTGTCATTCTTGTATGAAGTCCATACTGTAGATTGTATTACTTCAAACAAGAGCCCCTGGAGTCAGCAATCAGATGTATGCCATGTGTGGTCATTCCAGTTCAATCCTACAAGGGACATTAGCCTTTTTTCCAGTCACTTTCTGCCGTTAACTATCTAATAAAAGCAAGAATGCCTGGAAAAAAGGAATGAAGGTCTTACTAATTCCATCCTGTCTTCTCATTTTTCCCTCTCTTTCACTTTCCTACATACATTCCTCAATGTTGGATCTGGATCTGGCACTGGTTTTATGGCCACCAATAATAACAACAACAGTAAAAAAAAAAAAAAAAAAGAGGCAAAAACCAGTTGTAATTATTTTTTAAAAGCAGCTACGGTGCTGCTTCCAGAGATCAAGCTGGGAGCATGCTGTGGTGGGGGGCTCATATTAACCACTGTTAATCGTTACCACCATGCGTGCAAAACAGCATCACAGTAGGGCCTATAAAGTGAGTAGGGCTTCAATCCTGGAGCTAATGCTCCTTTATGGCTCTGTAAGGTGTGGTTGCTATAGAAATGGTGCTGTGGTGAGGAAAATCTCAAGCAGAATTCACAGCTTTGCTCCGTGTTGTAGCATACCATCAACCACGCTGGACCCTGAGGCAGAGTGAGCAACAAGTAACCAGGTGCACCAAAGTGGATTGTGTAACTGCACTTAATCACCCTTTAATCAAGGGGGGGGTTCACTTGTAGTAACTTTTCATTCAAACCTCTGCAGTGCTTTCTTTCTTCTTTTTCTTTTCCCTCTCATTCTTCTTCCTTAGTCCTTTCCTTCAAACATTGCTGATCAACTAAACAGGAGAAATCTTTCATTAACTTACCTGATACAGAACCTCATCTCCTCCCACATCACCATCACAATCATCACTACTGCCTCTAGTTCCTCCATCTCAACCCACGGCTAGTGAAAGACAAGAAGAAGGAAGGGTAAATAACCAAGTGAAAGCTCCACATGACACGCCAATTGGTGTAATTATAGGCTTATAGGCCCCTAATACATTTCTGAGGACAGCTCTGTGTGCCCCACTTTGAGAAGTGAGCCTGTCTCTCATTTAGCAACGTAAAAACGTCTTGTCTTTAGGTCACTAGACAATCCAGCGTCCTAGTCTATGATATTATTCTAACTTGCGCTTATTTTTCTTAATTTGATTGTAAATGTTACTTTTATTTATTGTCAAATGTGTCTGTTCTATGTTTTAACTGTGTAATCTTATATGTGTGTGTTGTATTTAATGCAGCCTATCTTGGCCAGGATTCCCTTGTAAAAGAGGTTTTTAATCTCAGTGGGATTTTTCCTGGTTAAATAACGATTAAATAAATTTTTTTTTAAAATATACACCAAATTGTTAGAACACGTACATTTGTTGCTCTACAGATGTAAAGTCAGATATATGCTCATATGTTTATTCTGATTATATTGTTGTGTAGTTTTCTTTGTCATTGCCCTTATTTCAGGGCTAGATCCCTGTAAAATCATTATATTTTTCCACTTTCCCACTGGCACAAATGGAAACTTATTGTATTTCTATACTGTCTTGGCTCCACATACAGACCCCAAAGTGTCCTCCATTCCCTTATGACTGCAGAGAAACAGGGGAGCCCTGTCTCCCCCCCTGTCCTTTCCACACCTCCATGTCCTTGCTTTGATGTCCCCTTTCCAAAAGCCTGATTTGTGGGTTAGTCGTGTCCTCCTCTCCTTGCCTCTGAACCCACAGAACATGGGGACACAGTGGGAGTTCCCAGAGTTTGGGGTAGATGGAAAGGAGTAAGGAGGGGGGGAGTTGGGTCAGACCACCACAGAGCTGGGGAGACCCATGGCTTTCCCCCCTTACTGGTTCCCACCGCTCCCGACACAGCGCACACATGTTGAAAAGGTCAGGTCTTGATAGACAACAGAGCACCGGCAATTACACTGCTATTTCTCAGTGGCTGGAAGTCCCCGATTTTCTGTGTGAATGTGTGTGCAAAAGAGAGTGAGTGTTTTTCTTTAGTTCATAGAGAATAAAGAGGCAGTGTTTTAAGGGGAAAAAGAGCTGGGACAAGGGGAACGGGGAACTGCATGTAAGGACTTGTGCCCGGATTGCTTGTCGTCTGTCTGTCTGTCCATTTGTGGAAATTGGAGAATGTGCATGAGAGAGTGCAGGTGTGTAAGTGTAAGTGCATGAGTCTGCATGCTCTTTGCATGTTCCCACATATATTGTCATATCGGTGAATGCTTTTTCTTTATATTCTAAGCATCTGAAGCTTGTTTTTGTCTTTCAGTTGTGAACGATGGCTGCAGTAGTCCATCCCTGACCTAAACAAGAAGGTGAAACTGTGCTACTCATTGGACTTGGGTGCTGAGGGCAGCCACAAATGCATGCGCACGCACACACACACGCGCATATTCAGATTTCTTCCAACTTGTTCTGAGTATTTTCTCTCTCTTGTGTCATTTCTCCTTCACACTGAGCACCTATTTCTAGCTCTCTGAGGATGGCTTTCATGGAGAAGTACAGAGTGAAAAAGTCAAGGCAGAGTTATGACAAGAACAGACCACACTTTGACAGATCTGGAGATCACACAGAGAGGATGCCGCAGTCCCTTAACAACTAAAGTGTGCCTCTGTAATGTATGTTGTGCTGCAGCGGGAAGCCAGCCTGAAATACCTTCCACCACCAACTTTGTGGATTTATGTATAACTTTTTGTCCCAGAAGTAGACTTGACTATGCAGTTGTGGCTTATGAAATAGCAGTTGGGCATTGTGCCCTCTGAATGCTTTTACACCTATAGTTTTTTAAAGGAATTGGGGTCCTGAGAGGTGCCCGGAGGCCCCACAGAGCACTTCATTCAGGTTGCTATGCATGTTAGAGAGATGAAGGCCTGTAAATGGCTGCCAGTAATCAACCCTATAAAAGAGCAGCTGCGTCTAGGATAAGTTCAAAGTATGGCTGCTGTACTTGGCCTCTCTCCACTGCTAAATATTCAGGTGAATAAGCAGTAGGAGTGTACATTTGAGACTATTTCAATGTGGATGTGTGTATGTGTGTGTGAGCATGCTGTGAAGTTACTTGTTTTTTGTGTGCAGACGTTGCCCTGGATATGCACTCTGCTCTGGATATTTTCCAAGTCCAATCTATATCGCTACCAGCCTCTGGAATGTACCTTTGCTCCTGGGAAATTTCACCTGAATTACTTACCATGCAAGTGTACATGAGTAAGGCAGCCATAAATGTTACTGCTGCTTCTAATGGGCCTATTACAAGATATACGCTCGTGTCAAATAACATACAGCTCTGCAAACATCAAGAGACAACCCACTAATGGAATCAACTTTGTCATTACAGACACTGATTAGCTAGTTTGGGCTTTAGTTGGTAAGCCTTAATTCTACCCCGAGGAGGAGGGAGGAGATCACTCAGTAGTCTACAAAGGACCTGCTCCTCGTGTCCATGACTCATGCATGCTCGTGATATGGCTGGGCGGCATTGAGAGACTACAATTGATGATTGATGTTTGTTTCTCCGTTGCAAGACAATCTGATTCTGACATTATGAGGTGCAATAGAATGGGGATACCCAGTGGAAAATCTAAGTGCTTTCAATTGAAAGGAAATATAACAGATCGAAGTATCATAACTGTTTTATTGAGTTTCTGTTGTCAACTCTGATAGCTCTTTATAGCTCCCTAGCACGCTTAAGTGTGAGATTCTTTGCTTTGGTTACAGGGGCAGAGTTCAGCTGCAAGGGAAGTTTAGATTGGATTATGAATGATAATGTGTCTATAATAAGACTTGGTGTATTACGACACCAGTGCTTTTTTTCATGCCAGTAGTTAAGAGTATCAGAGAACAGGAGCATTTTTCAAGTTTTCTCTATAAATTATGGAGAAGAGACTGAATTTATGTCATTATGTAGCCAGTAGAGAGGATGACTGACTAATTATATGTACCAGTATTACATAATTTAATTATAAAACAAATGGAATTGAAGTCACTGTTACTGAGGAAAAAATATGCATTTAAATTGCAGTTATTAATTAACATACTGATGACTTCTTCAGGTGTCTATGCATTAGGATCAAAGCATTAATGCATCTCTTACAGAAACATAATGTGTTGTACACTTTTAATTCCCCTCAGCCAGAATGGACAAACAGATGGACAGACGGACAGATGACAAAATGATTACAATAAAAACTCTCCTAGTAAGTGCTAAATACTTCCTAATTCATTAAAAGACAAAGCTTTTGGATATTTATATCACTTTATTATTACTACTAATAATATTCATTACATCATCTGTAATAAGCTACATTTGATGATGCTGATGCTGACTGATAGTTGATCTACATTATTTACAAATTTGAAAGAAAAAAAAATAAAAGTATAAAAACAATGATTGGAATAAGAACAAAGATTTCTGATTTTATTTTTAAGGATAGATGAAATATAGCGGCTAAGTTTTGGTTTATGGAAAAATAAGTCATCAGAAATCAATGTTCCCTCTGTAAACCAACAAAGCGGTGGGAGGATGTTGACCAACTCAGCTGAAGTGATGATCACCCCCTCCTATGATGCAAATAGATGGTAAAAACAGAAAGAATTCACCCTGACTAAGCCAGAATCTGCCAAGAGCAACTCATATCTTCCTCATTCTTGATTTCCCTTTTTTTCCAATACTCCTCTCACTGGGAATTACTGGTGGACTGGGAGTAGAAAGAGAGCGGGGGGGGGGGGGGACCTCACTCATAGAACGTCCTCTCCGCTGTGTCTTTATGGTGAGATTTACTGTGCACTAGCATCTATAAAACCATTTAATGGGGTTAATGTTGTTTGGTACACAGACCTCTGTTGCCAGTAAACATGTTGTCTAATAGTCCACACAGAAGCAAAGGAGGGAGCAAAGGATATTTTCTAATCTTGCTGATAACTTTCTCCTTCTCCTGAATCCAGTTACTTTTTTAAAGCAGTGGCTTGATCTGTTTTATGTGAATGTTTTCAATTAGTCCTCTCACTTTGTCTGCTGCCATATTTGTCTTACATTTACATCACTCGTCTGTATCTCAGGTTAAAGCTATTTCCGCCATCATTATCTGGCTCCAAGAAGCTTTTATTACACACAAAAGACACTTTAGAATGAACAAAAGAGAAAAACGAAATTGCAATACGTCATCTGCCCCTTATTGTTTTTCCTTTACACACCTTGCACACGTGTTGCCTACTCTCTCACCTCTTCCTCTGACTCCCCTTTTCCCACTGTAATGTGAAGTGCACACCTACAAGAAACATGATTCACATATTTCAGTAAGGAGGCTGACCTGTGACGTAACCATGACAACATAACTGAGGCTGATGCTTTTCCCACTGGGGGGTTGGGGGGGGTGATGAATTTGCCTGTCACCAGAAAGCTTTAGTCACTTTGCCCCAGCATCACATGCCTTTATGTATACAGATCACTAAAGGATGAACCAGGGAAGGGAACTTTGGTCAGAGCATCACTTTAGCAGGACTCTTATGATAGAAAATGATACATTCTTTTTAATGCATGAGCACCATCCTAAAATGAACTTCATAGGCCCATTAAATTTTTACATTAATTACTCCACCAGCTGCTGCAGTGCTTTCCCTGAGCAGCATTTCCATCCACAAAGCCCTCAGGCTGGCCTTGTGCTATACGATCCAGTCGAATGGACAAGGTGGAGTTCGGACCACCTGGTTGGCTGACCTATGGCTCCCCGCTGATTGTCACCTCTGGCTGATAATGTGTGTGTGCTGTCTCTGTGTGCATCTCTGCTTCTGTAGGTATTTCTCATTTATCAGGCCCTCGGGCTGTTCTCCGGACCTCCCAGCACAGCACCACACCACACAGCCTCCAGCTTCCTCAAAGACAAGTCAGGACCAGCCGGTAGTTAACCTGCTGTTGACTAGTCGCTTCCTGTGTCCTAAAGTCATCTCCACACTAGGTGTTAAATAGTTATATAACTGTGGTCAGGCTCTGAAATCTGTAAAATATGACACAGTTTGACAGACGGCTACAAAATCAGAAAACAAAAATATTTTTACCTTTTCTCATGAAATGACTGTGACTGTGATTTATTCTTCATAGATAGAAATGGGACTGTAATCATTGCATCTGGTCAAAGGTGATTATTGATGTGTATAAATAGGAATAAAAAGAGAAATGTGCCTGAAAACTAAATTGTTCCAACTTTATGAGCAACAGTGTATGTATTTCTAGTCATTTCAAATTACTTCTCTTTGTTAACTTAACAAAAACAGTGACTACTCCATATGTAATCACACTTTTAAAGACTTTTTCCTTTAAAATTGAAATTGTCAATTATGCAATAGAGATTACATGTACACACACACACACATATATATATATATATATATATATATATATACATATACATACAGTCCTGGGTGAAAGACTTGTCACATGTACCTATTATTTTTATAATAATTAATAACTTGACTGCTAATTGACAAATTGGAGTCATTAATAACTCATAATGATGTTAAGTATCTGCAGTTTATTTATATTTAACAAAAATAATAAAATTAAATTTTTATTGAATGATAATGATGAATAAATTAATTTCTAGAAGGACAAAAGTTTTGTCACAGATATAATTAATCATAATGCAACTTCATCAGAAGACCTGGACTTCAACCTTTTGACAAGTAACACTTTGGTCTCTGGGCTGATTCTGGGCATGTTGTCAGAGGAGATGTTGCACTTGAACTGTAGATCTTTAACAATCTGTAAATATTCAACATGTGTTTTGAAATTTCAATTTGCTCTAATGTAGGAATCTCTAGATCTTTGGAATTATTTTGAGTCAGTGCTGGACCTTGTTACACAATCAGGGGTCAAGATATTAGATATTTTCTGTATTGTGGACTGTATGTATACATATATATATATATATATATATATATGTGTGTGTGTATGTATATATATATATGTATGTATATATATATATATATATATATATGTATGTATGTATGTATGTATACGTGTGTGTATGTATATATATATATGTGTGTGTGTGTGTGTATGTGTGTGTGTATATATATATATATATATGTATATATATATGTATGTATGTATGTCTATCTGTGTGTTGTGTGTATAGGTAGATATGTATGTGCATGAATATATGTAAATATAGGCTATTTCTGTGTAGGTAGGTAGGTAGATAGATAGATAATCAACATTTCCAATAAAACACTCTACATATTTTGTCAGTTTGTCAACACTTATTTGACAGTTGTTAGTCTTTCCAAACTGACATAATCTATATTGATTACAGCCAGAAAACACTGAATGGCTTTGCTTGGGGTCCCTGAATGGGGATACACACATACACACACATACACATACACACACGGACCGGGGGCGGGGGGGTGGGGATGGGAACATACTCTTCAGTCTTAAGTCATCCAACCAGCCAACCAGATCCCCTCACTGAATAGATGCACGATCACCGAAACGCGAGGGGAGGCGCAACGGGCATGGAGCTGCTGGCTCGCTATATCCAGCGGCTCAGAGGCGCTCTGACTCCATTCACTTCACAGCCTACGACCTGTCCAGACTGCTGCAACACAGTCTCAGGATATCACTACACGGACAACTTTCCCCCTGCTTCGTCTGTGATTTCCTCAGAGGATCTGCTCCTTTGGATTATATTGTTTTAGGGTCATTATTTAACTATTAAATTAAATACTTTTGCGTGTAAACTCCCTCTTAATTTCTAATTTATCTAAAACAAGGAGAGTTGATTTTCTTGTTCAGTAACTGATTGAACTAAGCTTACATTTCCAGTCCGTTTGTTAGAAGGTGAAGGACAAGTGCAATGCGCGTCAGGACTGTCTCTTGGGATTGTCCCACTTGAGCCTGAGGAGCTATGTCGAGTTGAGGAGGACGCAGTCCAGTGTGAATAACAAGACTTCCAGCCTCTTCAGCGTTTCACATTTACAAGCAAGTGCAACCCGGAGTCTGACTGAGCCCCTTGAGCAGCTCTGACACACCGGTTTCTCTCCCCGAGGGGATGGTTGTGGATCCTCTGGGGCTAGGAGCGACTCTGCGGCTCCTACAGAATAGCACCTTTTTCTTTTTTGGCGTTAAATCGAAATTAAAGGGAGATGAGAGCCGCACTTTGTTCTTTCCTTCTGTGGACGACGTACCTGCTGCTGGCCACCGCTGAGGTAAAGTTCCTTGGACTCAGAGAAGCGCAGTGTCCTCTGGCCCCATGTCATACACTGGTGCGGAGGTTTTATTCCTGTGTGCAAAGGTCCCAGAGCGCGCATTTCTCTCCAACATAAGCCATGACAGATTGTTTATAGTAATAAGGCGACATTTGATTCAAAGCCTATAATTAGACTGCACAATCACAAAGAACATAATATATAAAAAAGTATCGTAATGACTAAAATTATATGTCTGAACATGTATGAATCTTGTTTTTTGTTTCAAGAATCAACAGTATTTCAACTCTAGATACCATGAGGGGCAGTGACTGCGCGCTTTTCAGAACCAACATAGTCTGCACTTGGACGCATATCGCAGTTATTTTTGGCTTTTGTGCCAAATCTGTTTGTAGCCTGAGCCAACTGGGCAAACGTTTTGGTTGGGCTAAGCGCTTTCATGGGAACCGCTACGGGTGATATAAATAGCCGCTGTTCCTGTAAGGCTGCACGGTTTTCTCAACTGGAGGTGCTTGCAAAACCGCAACAAGTGCAGTGTGGCGTGCTGCAGTTCACACGGCCAGTACGCATCCAGACGCACGGGTCAGCTCCGAACTTCATTAGGAATCACACTGTTTTGTGGTATGCCTTTGGAGATATTTGTTAAAGGAGCAGGCAGAATACAAAGCTGAGTTGTTTTATGGAGTATTGGGTCTGATTTTTAATTCGGCTCACAAATAACACTCATACATATAACATCACAATACATTTCAGACTTTTATTGTTGCGCATGCCAAGTAAAGATGCCATTTTAGGATCACATTCTAACTGTTGTGGGGTTTCTTCTATGATCTCACTGATGCCAAATGAACCAGATCTTTATCAAAACATGAATAAATTCTATTTCGTTTCTTGCAGAATAGTTTCTATGAAGAGCATGCCTAAACAGTATCCATAAGGCTCTTATTCTGAAGTAATTGGCAGGTAGTTGCAAGGTTCTTAACGCTTTGTGTGTTTAAACCCAGGACCTTTACAGACAAACAAATACGTTTTGCCACTCACCTGACACATCTCTAACCTTCATCTGTTGTTTGATTTCTCGCACCCCTTTGCTCTTTGAAGGAAGTGCAGTTTCCCCAGGAGCTGATAGACAGACTGGCCCACAGTGAAATCCACAGCATCAGCGACCTCCAGCGGCTCCTGGAGATTGACTCCGTAGGTAAATTCTGCCTCTTGATACTTCTAACCTCAGACGAAGGTGACATTTTAATGTAATTTTGATATTTCAGTGTTGTTTGTACGTAAAATTATTATTTTTGAGCTTTTAATACACAAGAAAAAAATATATAGTTCCAAACACACCTTCATACATCTACAGCTTAAACTTAATTACCAGGTGTTTATGAACGAACAAAATAGTCTATGTATTGCAGAATTAATGCTGTGTGATTTAATTTTTGCTGCCTTGAGATTTTGATGATTGTATTTGTCTTAGTAAAGTAACATATGTCTAAAGAAGTAACACAAATAACTATTACATATAGTCATTTATAGAGGCCCTATCCCAAATTAGCACTAAAGATAAGATTTTTAGCCTTCAAGTGCACTGCAAATATATATATATATATAAAAAAAGAATAGAAACTACTGATAGTGCTACTTTACTGTTGTTCTTCACACATTTTATATGGTGTGATTCAGGTTAAGATGCACACATGAGGTGTTAGTGAAACTGACATGATTACAGTTCACATTGGAACAGTGATGGAGTATTTTAATAGATCCTGACCTTAAACTCAAAAGACATGCATGACTGAAGACATGTTCAGGAATCTGAGACTTGAAAAATCTGTGCACTCAAGGTGTGCTTGATAAAAAAAAAAAAAAAAAAGAAAAAAGCAGCCCTGATATAGTGGGTGTGTCTACTGAGTGCCTGCCAGTGAAAGATGGACTTTCACTGGCTGCTATTTCTTTATGCATATTCTTTCAGCTGTTGTTAGCACTTAAAGCTGGTTTTATAGCAATCAGATGGTCGTATATGTGGCCCCGTAAACAGAGACAGCAGTTTGAAGGTGTAGGCTTCTTCTACTTCAGGTTCATGGAGGTGCTACCTCTTCTGTGGAGGAAGACCAGTCTGTCTCAGACTGTCTTATATTAAGTTACATGGGTGTGCTGTAAGAAGCTGTTTGCCTTCACATGAGCCTCTATTTACACAGGCCCTGGCCATATATCAAATACAGAGCTCTAAAGATGTGTTGATGGAAACAGGTTATTATTAAATTTACATTAACAGACCCAACTGATGCACAATCAGTTGTGACACATTGCAAACCTAAGACCTAAAGATTTATGATTAGGTTCAGCAATGTTGTTTTACCATACTTTTACTTTTGTTATAGATATCACACTCAGAACTTATCATTGGCATATTTAATTCATGAATTCAAAATCAAACTTTTGCCCCAAACTTGATATCAACCCACTTTATGTTGAGCCCAGAATAGATCCCTGGTGTGCCTCTAGCATGAGAAGAGGTGTTTATAATTGAATTAACATGTCTTTCTTCAAACATAGGAATGTTTTGCAGGGTAACAGTAGTAGGCTGATTATTATTACGAGGACATAAATCTGTCTGAGGGCCAGCTTGGCGGCTCTGGCTAACCCATTAAAAGAACTTTGACGCCAGCCTGAAGGGTATTTTCAGAGCTTTTGTTGCGGATAACCAGGACAGTAAACTTACCAGTATAGATTCCTCTGTACATGGAATACCAGACCAGGTGAAATGAAAGGCTTGTCTGAAAATTACATCACAGAGGCTACACAACATCCAAAAACTCAAATCATTACTGATGCTATGTGTTTAATATCTAGGAGCACTGAAGGTCTGCAGATCTTACAGGTGCATTTGTTTTTGTTAATGCACACACATCAAGGGAGGATAGTGCCTGAGCTCTGACTGACAGATGAGATGACCCTGCTGAAGTCTGCAGATGACTGTCTGGCCCCTGGAGTGCTCCTCTTCTTGCTTTCCCTCTTCCCTCTCCCTGTCTCCCTCCTTAGGCGGCCCCTGGCCTATGGGCTCTTATCTCTCTTAGTGAAGGACTTTGACAGAAAAGGGAACCTGACTCTTGGCATGGGGCAGAGGTGGAGGAGGGAGAAGGAGGATTGAGGGGCCTATATTCCTGTTACACTTCACTCAGAAAGGCCGCAAATTGTTGTGCAATCTGCTTTGTTTCTGACAGGCTGGCAGTTTGTTTACCTCCCATAAAGTTGGAAGCACTTCTTCTGAACCTGCATAGTTGAAAACAGCCGTACCGTGGCTTTTACCAGCTTGCACAACCAAAGACATCAAATGGTCATCTAAACTAACATCAAACCTTGTAAAATCCTAAGAACAAAAGAAGAGAAGAGTACAAAAAAAAAAGAGAATTGTGTTGACAGTTTTACGAACATGTTGGTTACGGGTACAGGTAGAGGAGAGGAGGAGTAAATGGACGGAACAGGGGCCCTCAGCTAATGGAGGTAGTAATTTGTGAGTCATGAGAGCCTGATTCATAAAGACTGTCTCCTTTAGTCTTTCTCTTGTCTCAGTTTGATGACGCTCTGGGTGTGTTACTTCTTACCTCACCTGGAATCCTGGAAGAAAACCCCTTACAACATTTTGCCTCTTACCTCATTTTCCTTGCATCTCTCTGCCTGACAATTCTGATTGCCTTCTTGCGTTCAGTGTATAGGAAAAAACAACATAAAGGTCCTTTTATGATGCTGAAAAGGGTACGCTGGAGTCTATAAAGGACTCCTTTATGCCCCCCTTCCCTTTCTCCTGTCAGCTATAACACAGCGTGTCTTTGGGTGGCCACCGGTTTGATGCTCTGCCTCACTCCTTTCTCCTCTGACAGGAGGAGATGTAGACAAGGATAGGTGGGGCAGAGTAAGAGGATAAGTTCAGTCAGTGAACTGTAGTGTTAAAAGGTTGCAGGGTAGGGAAATCAGCCAGCTGTCACAATGTGTCCACCTGACTGCACTGGAGACAGTGTGTGTCTGTAGGTGTGTATCTGCACATAAATGTCACATAAAATACAGAATATATGTGCTTGGATATAGGATCTGCCTTCCTGACAGACTGATACCACAACCCTTTCCCTAACTCCGGCCTTCTGCTGCAGTTAACACTTCCTTTCTGTGGACCTCTGGTTCTGGTTCAGTGACCGTCTCCTAACTTCAGGTTAGTAGGAAATTCCCTCAGTTCTCACTGAGGGGCCAATAGAGGACTTGAGGCCTGACAGACTTGGAAAAAGAAGGCATCTAAAAGTAAACAAACAACCTATCACAGAATTGGTCTGTATATAGGTAGAGGAAATCCTTTCAGATGACTTTGGTCAGAGCACAAAGGAGCTGGATGAGTGGAATGTGTTTGCCTATGGCTAAGCTTTGTTGTGCTGGTGTACATAGGGTTTTAGCATGTTATGAAGGATAATGAGAGGAGTTTGCCCAGTCGTGAGTGTGTGTTTATGTTAAGTGTACAGGTGTAGGATTGTGTTAGCCAGATGGGTGGGTATGCTGTACCTACAGCCAGGTAGACCCACCCACTTAGCAAACATTCAGACTCCGTTCTTTGGGAAAGGGCAGTATCCTGGGAACAAACTTTATCGTTTTATTGCAACTCTGGCACTCTTCTGTAATCCACCTCATATTCTGGGTGGGGACCAAAACAAGCAAGCTTTATCAGATGACCATGACTGTGAAAAAGCTGAGCCGGCTATATTAGATTGGAGTTAGGGAGCTTTAAGAGGCTAGTACTGCAGCACATAACAGAACATGTACTTTTCCAAGCCAGTGAATGATTGAAAAAGTAAACATTTTGAGGTAAATGAGAGACACATAACCACTAATTAGGTGTAGGGATAATGGTGACTGAGTACCACCTGTCAAATGACCACTTTAGTCCCCTGTTTGTCTGTGAAAGTTTTTGAAGGAGCATGCTGACGCACCTGTGTCTAGCTTCTTTATTCTTGCTGGGAAGGTTCAGCTAAATAAGTGAGTGGAGCTGACACATAAAGTGTGCAATTATACAGAGGTTTGTGTAAAACTGTGCCTCCTGTACCTTGTGTACTATGGACTGTTTACTACAATTTCTGACATCAGGAGTCGCTTGCATGCCAGTTAGCACGCTGAAGGGAACCCTAAGCCCTTCAGGGAAACACAGCATGTGTTACATACAGCACAGAAAGGAGTTACTATCTCATTATGGCTGTGTGACTAACCAACACATTGTTTGTTGTGGAAAGTGTATATAAAACATCAATAGTGGATCATATGCAGCCTTCTGGTGAGGCCTGGCACGACGCCCACAGAGTCATTCAACACTGTTAAAACTGCAGCAGTGGTTTTAAACTCATAAGTGGTTTATTGGTTGAATAAGCTTTCTGTGTTTGTGTCTTCTCTTTGTGACATTATTAACATGGCTGCCTTCTGTTTTGACGAGGTACGGGAAACGATGTTATCGAGGAACCCAAGCACCAGAAGCACCACAACCATCATAAAAACTACTCCCGTCACCATGGTTACTACAATGACTTGAAGAAGTCTCAGCTCCATAGCCGGCGCAAAAGGAGTATTGGTAAGAGTGAATGATTGTTGTATAATGATGATAAATCTTAATATCATAACAGGTTCAAAATAATGTTAATCTTAAATATATATGTACATGATAAAGCCACACTCCTGGGGAGATGAAACCAATCATTTAACATTAATTTCAAGCAAAGCTAATATTTTGTGGAATTTAGCTCTTTGTTGATCAGCCAAGTTTTTTTTTTTATTATTGGAATCAAAAGCCCCTAGAAAATAGATTGGGTTTAGGCTGATGGGGATGTCTGACATGAGGCGTTTTAATTGGCCAAAGGCTCGGAGATCTAAGACACGCGTCAGAAGAGAAATGTATCCTTGAGCGTGGAAATTCCAGGCATTCAGGGTTCAAGTTGCAGCTTGCCTGGGCTCTCAGTCAGATCTCTTCATAAAACGCCACGCGGTATGATATCTGATCAAGGCATGTAGAATACCCTGTGCAATATGTGTGTGAAGCCTGGCTGTGTGTTTGTCCCTTCTCCTAGCACAGTACTCAAAGAAACACAGAATAATGTGTCTGGTGCCTATTTCATTTGTGCCCTTTATCTTAAGCATATGATGCAGAGTTCTCTGTTGGCAGCTGTGTCTGAAGACTGTCACATTCTGCACATGATGCACATATCATGTTTATGACATAACAGTAAATTAATGTACACTTTGTAACACATCTTTAAGTTTGAGTGCCTGTCAGGGCATTAAATCTGAAATGAATGCTTACTACCTTCCCTTTTTCACTATAGCCAATAGGGTCAAAGGCCATTATTAGATTTCCCACAGCCGGACATAAAGGTTTTCTGGCCTAGTCACGCTGCATTAACCCCAATGAGGGCTCTGAACAAAGGAGCAGTCTCTTTCTGTCTCACTGACTTGATCCCAAAGCTCCTTAGCTGATATGAGATCAGCTTTTTGGATAGCTTGTCTTCTTAACAGCTTTAAAAGAGGTTGGGTGTGAGCTGAGGTAAGAAGAACATCTCGCACATCAAATGAGTCATCAAATAATGAACAGTGAAGGAATGTATGAAGTATTTGGGAGTGGAAAGTAAGGATTACAACAATACATCATAGCGCACTTGCATTGTGAAAACGTGTCACTGAACGCTCCCTGTTCTTGTCTCTCTTCCAGTAGAGGAGGCGGTCCCGGCGGTGTGTAAGACACGAACGGTGATCTACGAGATCCCCAGGAGCCAGGTGGATCCAACGTCAGCCAACTTTCTGATATGGCCGCCTTGTGTGGAGGTGAAGCGTTGCACAGGGTGCTGCAACACCAGCAACATGCGCTGCCACCCTTCACGCAGGCACACCCGCACCGTTAAGGTAAGACATGCATCCGTTTGCTGGAAAACATGCACACCACCTTACACTGTCACTCAAAGTCATTAAACTGCTGTGTGTTAAAGAGGCATCACAAACTGGAGCTGTAAACTTTTTGTGGCTTACCTGTGATCAAACACATCAATATTGCGATTAAAAAAAACACTTCCTATTTTAACATCATCCTGAAATTTGCAAGCTTAATGTTGATGAATGATAGAAAAGATGGATGTTAACAGACTCTAATCTGAGGTGTGCAGCCCATTTGGCCTCCGGTGAAACTTCTCACTTTTTCCATTGGGGAATTCAATACTGTAATGTTACATCTCTCTTTTCAAAGGCTCCAAAAATAGTAGTTTTACCCTGTAGAAACTCTGCCTAGATCAGTCTTAAGTTATGTGTCAAAACACCAAAGTGACACACTGATGAAAACAGATTGACGTAGCAGTTCTGCCAGGTAAAATTGTTGTTTTTGTAAAGAGAGTCTGATGCCTCTGGCAAAAATGTTCAGTTCCTTGGCAAGGTAAAGTGATGACAATATTCTAAATATAGTGTACACATAAACTGACAGGCTGGGAGGTGGTACAGCAGTAAAAAAAAAAAAATGACACTACACATTTCAGACCCTCAAATAGCTTGGCATAGGTGCTTTAGGATTCTCCTGTATACACCTTATCCTTTTGCCCAGACCAATTAAACTTTAAACTACAGCATATTATATTCACCAGATTAATTTTATGCACACACTCCTTATGTTAGGGAGCGTACCCCCACTTCTCACACAAATCTTCACCACTTTCCTTCTCACCAGGTGGGTAAATCAAATGGCATGGTTAGGTCAACCTGCCTCACTTCACACTCCTTTTCTTCCTTACTCCCTATTCGCTCCACAGCTCATCTTCCACTTAATTCATCCCACTCCTCTGAGGCTCTTTGGCCAGAGCCCAAATAGTGGCCACCTTACCTCCGCTGCCCCCTCCCTTCGCTCCTTCCATTACAGCCGATCACCACTCTCTCTCTTCATCACTCTATCGCATGTTTGGCAGAAGGCCAAGGGGGGGTGACTATGCCAGGACAGCGGGAGGAAGAGAAGCAGAGAGAGGACAGGGAGGGAGGAAGGGCTGTTGGCACCTTCAGCCGCGACATCTGCAGAGGGGTCAGCCCGAGAGGGATGCTCCTGCCAGATATGAGACAGCTAAAGAGGGAGCGAGAGTAACAGTCTCCTGTACCTTGAGAATGTCGGAGTGTCACTGGGTACTGCCTAGCCATTTCTACACTCTCTGTTTGTTTGGCCCTTTGTCTTTTCTGGAAGCAGGGAGCCCAGAAGAGATGAGGCGACAGAGAAAAAAAAGAGCGACTGACAGAGAAGGGGGGGTTGCACTGTTCTCAGAGGCTTTTTGGCTTCGGTAGCTTAAAAACATGTCCTTCTGTTCAGGATCAGAGGAGACACTATGACTACAGCTGAGTCGTATTTCTGCTGTATTTACTCTACAGCCTGTTAGTTGGTGCACGGCACTGTTTGGAGGTATGGGAGTTATGTGCTCTGTTCTGTAAGAGCATGGGACAACCAGCGGATAAACAGGATAGCCTGGAACACTTGACATATGTTTGAGTCTATCACTGCACTCTGTTCTTTCTGCTCTTTAATCATTGTGATCTTGCCTGGTCGCAGGCCCTGGCATATAGCATTCTGTCCTGTACCTCATGCAACCCTTTACAGATACCGCTTTGATAAAGAACAGTAATAAAACAAATACCAAACTCCACCTGCCATGCCTCCTACCCCCCTGGCACATTAACACAGGTCAGGGTTATTTCAATGTGGAGACAAGGACATGTTCCTTGACCTCTTCTTTTGGTTGTAGAGGACAGACAACAACACTGGCCTGACAAGACAGTCATTGTAGGCCACAGGTTTTATGGTCAGAAATGCTGACTCATGGAGCAGGGGACAGTCCAGCTCTGATATACAGTAGAGCCATGTGAGTGTGTCCGTCTGCATGCAAACTCGTCTGTGTGTCCGTCTGGCAGTATCCGTCATCATCAATAGGAGCTCTGTGTGTGAAGAGGACAGATGGAGGGGCCCTGACGACTGCAGACAAGACACTAAGACTTGATTCTGCTATTCATGGAATTCCGTGTTCCATGTGACTTTGTCCGTATCCCCCTCATAATACAGCCCTGAGGACAGAATGAACACAGACTGGGGACAGACCTTAAAGTGTGGTGTTGGTGGTGGACGGGGTTTCAGGGGGCTGTTTTTCCATGTGGATCCAGACGCTGGCTGAGAGGCGTTGCATCCCTGGAAAGGTCATCCGTCAGGGCTCGCTCCGGTCAGGAGACATTCACCACATTGTGTGTGAGAAACATTGTCTCATGCCAAGTTTTTTTTTCTGTCTGTCCTCTCAGCAGCTAGACTGAATAGGGGTTCAGTTTGTGCTTCTCCCTCTGTTTATTAAAACGCTAAAAATGTTGCCCGTCTTCCCTGGGCTTGACTTGTTTTCCTTCTGCTGGCCAAGGATGGGAAAAGAACACTTTTGCTGTGTTTCTTTCCATCTCATGCCACTATGCATTTGTCCAAATGCACCTTTTATTTATTTATTCCCCCTCTTCTCTTTTTCTCCCTTTTCCCTTTTTCAATGCTATGGACCTGAGAACGGGTCTGTGCAGGTCCTGTACTGTACAAGCCTGTCCTGTTCAGTGGCAGGGTAATAAAAAGACAACTTTAAATAGGACTAGCCTGAGGAGGGGGGGGGGTTATAAAGCCAATGAATTTCTTCCTTTTGGTTTCTTCTTTCTTTCCTCTTTCTTTGTCTCTGTTTTGAATTTCATTTGCACTTTGGCCCATCAATGTGATAAGAGTATCTTTAAAGCTTAATTTATGTGTATGAAGGTGACACTGACCAGTTGTTTGTGTGGTGTGTAAGGCATGGTTGGTATGGAAAGAAAACAGTAAAAGTGAGTGGTTTAAAGATAAGCGTATTCAGAGATGGGTCAGAACTCAATAAAAGAAATCACATCAGAAAAACAAAGACGGAAACAGAAACAGGAAGAGGCAGAGGAGAGAGGCAAATAGATTTCTGAGCTGTGTGTCTGTGTGTTTAATATGTATTCAAACTCTATCATCCCAGCATTCCTTTAGCTCCTCCTCCACCCCCACCCCATGCACTTTCAGTGACTCCACATACACTCCCCCTATCCCAGCATCTTGGCTCTCCCCTTTTTACCCCCATCAAACTGACTTTCTTGACATTTCTTCTTATTTCTCTGTTCCTTTTGGTGTTTTATCTCTGAAGTCTGGCAGAACAGTTTGACCATTTTTGTGTCATTATGTTCTTGTTATAATCTACATGTGGCATGAAATTACATAAATGAAATAAGTGCCAGACTCAGACAGCATATCTTACACTGTTCAATAACATTGTACTCAAACATAGTAATTTATCTTGTCATGTTCTTGCATTATTTTTTTTTACATCTTTCATTCCCTTTACCCTCTGTTTCTTGCATTACTTCTATTCTACCACCCTGTATATATTATATGTTGAATCCGCATGCCTCCATGTTTGCTCTTCCAGTGGGGCTGAGTAAACACGCTATAACACAGGCAAAGAATGGAGCTGTCATTCATCCTCTCACTCATTTACTCATTAATGCTCACAAACATCCAGAAACAGATACATGTGATATTTGAAGGTTTGTTTCCATGAATAGTTTATTTAAAGCAAAGTCATAACAGGAAGATTTTAAAGCATGTAGACTGGAATGTGATTTCTTCAGCAGTAAACAAGGTACTCCAAAAACAAGAATGGAAATGACCTCATATAGGAGGAAGAAAAGGGGATTAAGTGCAAATTACCTGTTGACACATCTCTTACTGTGTGCAAAAACTGACTTAATGGTAGTTTTTAGGTTGTAAAATGTTGTTTTTCAAGATAAGAAAAAACAATGAGAACCAACTCTTTTCCTTCATGAAGCGATTTAATGTAATCAGTATGGCATAATTTACCAATAAAGGTTCATTTCCCTAATTTGGATTGGTTTAGTAGCCAGAAAAGTTGATGGCCCTTGAAGCACATGTACAAGCATTTTGCAGAAGTTGAGGAGGGTCGTCAGAGCACATCTGTGTAAACCTAAGAAGGAGATTGTTTGTGTGTGTGTGTGTGTGTGGTGCGTGAATGTGTGTAGCAAGAGGGAGAAAAGGGGGAACTATGCTACGTAAACTCCCCCACCGCAGTGCAGGGACAAGGCCATTTGTGTGAAGCGGCAGCAAGAGGAAGACGGGCCGCAGAGTAATGAAGTGTTGATGGCTGTTGGATCAAAGTGGAGGATGACAGAGGCCAGGCGGATACAGCTACAGCGCTGAGTGTGGGGGTCCACACATCTCCGTGCAGCGGCCCTTTTCTCGACCCCGACGTACACCCTCATAGGAACACACAGACCGACAGCTACCTCAGCAACAGAGGGTCAGACCTGGGTGTTGGGGGAAGCAGTAGCTGAAGCCCTGCGGTTGTGTGGGTCCCTGACTTACGGGGTGTTTCATAAATAAAAGACAGTGTGATGGTGATACAGTGAGCATGATTTATGATCGTCTGAGGGGTCCTATGGATTACGTGAAGGGGGGGTGGGGGGTTATATGGGAATGAGGGGCCTCCCTGTTTGAAGTTCTTTGCAGCTGTGAATTATTTTCCCTTTGATTCACTAAGTTCTTCTACTAGATGAAGAAGGGTGAGGGAGTTTGTGTGTGCATACGTGTGAGTCTGTGGTGTGCACAGTGGGGGTTGCGGGGCGGGTCAGAGACCATGGGAGCGCCCACACAAAGCCAGAAGCCAGAGAGTTTGGCTACTGCAACACCGGCTGGAATGCATCAGCTTGAGCAGGAAAACTAGCACCCATATTTTAATCATATTTTACTTCATTTCTGTATTTTCCTTTACTCCTCCTCTCCTGTCCTCCCTCTTCGCTCTAACCCTCTGACTTCATCCTCCCCCTCTGACTCTTTGCTCCACTCAGTCCCCCCAGACCTGGAGTCTGATTGTCTGTTATGTGAAATAGTTGTTCACTCCCGCTTTACTCTTACTGTCTTTCTCTACAACATAACTATCTCCAACTCTTTAATTTTACATCTCTGCCTGTGTCTGCAATTTAGATTTTAGTCTCTCTCATTACTTTTCCTTCTTTAAAGTACTCAGTAATGTAATCTGCAGTTGTGTTGTTCTTTAAATACATAACATTAGGTGTACAGTGCGTGCATGTGTCTTCATCTGATATTCACTCTGCTTCTTATGTGGTTCACTCTCTTTATCTGCAGATTATGTTTCCTATCTTGTGGGCGTCATTTCTTCTTTCTTCCACTTCAGAAGACTGACAGATTTTTACAACCGTCCTGATTACAGCATCTCAGTGAAGGTGTTTCTTTTCAGGGTATAAGCTCTGATCACCTTGCTCGCCTAATTTCCCTCCTGATGGATGAATTGCCACCCCTCTAGTTTTATTTATTTTTGTTTGATTCTGTCACTGATCCAATTCACAATGGCCCACTGTGCACATCTACATCTCTGTTTTGTTTTCCTTGGAAGACCAAAGTTATACTTTCCCCTCCATCATGCTCTCATCAGTGCTTTGTGCTCAGGGAATTCCCAATTAACCCAACTGGGACAATCATCTTTAAACAGAGCGACACAGAGATTCTGAGGAGAGCCAAGGACAAACCCAGGGGTTACACTTCCCAGAGCCCCCTGTCTCACCCCCAGATATCATTCCACAGCCGCTTGAGGGACTGTTTCTCAGGGACTGGCTTTCTAGGGAGTTTAGTGTGGTTTGATTTATACAAAGAGAGTGTGGGGCCCCTCATCGTAACATGGGGTCTCTTTCTGATCTGTGTTTTATGTGGGAAGTCATTGACTCTGCACTGAGCAAGCTAATAGTGAAGTGAAGAGGTGGTTATAAACAGGAGAAAAACTATTTTTGACATTTCTGACATTTTCATCCATGTTGCATCAATTGTTTCTCAGATCATATGAAACAGGAAACAAGATTAAAGGAAAGACAGAACAGGCAAAGCAAAGGCTGTGTGAAAAGTCTTGTAGTTCTATAGTAAGGTCAATGACAAATAGGAGAATCTTAGTGTGTGTGTGTGTTTGTGTGTATAGAAACTCCTGCTGGGAGTGTTTTTAACCCTGCTGGGTGTGGGGCAAGGGGACAAACCTACCGCTGGGCCTCTCGTCAAGGAGGCCCATCGCTTTATCCTCCTGTCAGTAACTGTTTGTTTGGCTGGAACAGTTTGTGTATGTGTGTTAGTCATTGAATCACCCTCAATAGCATCTGCGAGACATTAGTTTTTTATAGTTGCTACTGAACCTGACTTTATGTAATATTTTTGATTTGACAGCAAAGACAAAGACATCTGCATCTTTCAAGTCTCCTGTTCTCTCATCTACTCCATCACCTTTTAATGAGACAATTTGCTTAAATATTACCAGTGTTTTTCTAGTAGATATTTGCCTCATTCTGGGCCAATGCCTGCTCTTTTGAATAAGAAAAATAAACTTCAGATTTCATCTCTGTCTGTATTTATCTTTCTGTAAATTCCCTAAGTGTGTTAGCGTGAACCTAAGTGATAGTCAGTAGTCAGTCAGGTCAGTCCTTTTTCTTTATTCTTTCAATAATTTCCTCTGTTTGCACCAACCCACACCCTCCCTTTCCCTAATGAGAGTGATGGTCCCCCTTCTGTCTTTCCTGCTCTGGTCCTTTCACCCACCCTGTGTGTCAGAGCCTAATAACACCAAACACCCAACCGCTAACCCAGACACCATTGTCAGCTGTTTACTCGCTGCATACCTCCTTTGCTTGCTTACCCTCTTTTCACTCCCACTTGTCTTTCTCTTTCCTCTCTCTCCATGGAGTGAACTGTTTTGAAGGAGCGTCCAGTGAGGCTGCTGGTCCCTGACAACTTTCTGCCTCTGTTTTCGCCTCACCAGGCGACCCTCCAGCCTTTGTTACAGCACTGACATGAGGCAGTCCTCGCTGTGTGAATGTAAACATATACTTTGTTTTATCAGACGGGGATTGGTATGTTCGTTTGTCTGCATGACTAATTCACCTCCGAGAGACAGCCTTGGCAGTGTGCCACTGCAGGATAGTGGAAGAAAGCCTCTCATCAGTTTTGGGCCTCTGACTTTGCGTGTGTGAGCCTCACGTCGACTTAAACCTTGTTGTTCATAACACCAGAGAGCGCTGGGAGATTGTTGGCCAATATCCTCTCCCGTGCAGTGACCAAGATGATAAGTGAGGCATGGGATATTGTTTCCATGTGGCCCCCGGGCCCTCAGTGGTGGATGAGGAGGTTACCTGCCCTTGGCACTGAGATCAGAGAGGGAACGCATGTAAGCACCTGAGTTACACAACAAGATCATCATAACCTCCATACAACCTTCTCTATTCAGCTTTCATCTAAGCTTTAATCAACACAGCCTATTCATAATACTCCGAGGATTGGCCCTTTTCATTACTAGCTTTTGGCTGGGAAGTGGAGGTCAGACCTGTTGTGTTAAACTGAGAGGGTGTTAGCTGGACTGAAGGATAGAAATTCCTGCATTGCCATTGTGTTTATTAGAATGAACGGTCTGCTCCCTTGTGTTTTTACTGCTTACATTAGACCATGTAAAGTGTATTTTTTACATGCACCCTCAAAGAAATATTAATATAGCTTAAAGCCGACATGTCAAGGCAAAGCGATGGAGATTAGGTGTGTGTCTGTCTGGATGCAGACGCTCCAGGCTTGGAGTGGGTGGTATCTCTTACTCTATCATCTCCTGCCAGTGTAAATGTTCCCTGGGCCTTTAGGGTGTGCACTTCTTCCCCCCTACTATCCATCTGTCCTGTCCGTTGTTTCAGCTTGCATAGACGGGGTCATACGCAACATTTAGTATTTACACACCTGATCGACAATCTATAGTGCACACAGTGAGTGGAGGAATGCTACCCTCACACTTCAAACACAGCGAGGCAAAACCACAGATGGGCTGTTTGATGAATTGGTTTATGAAACAGTCATCAGTCTCGCTGCTACGCCTCTTGAAATTGTTGTGTTTACAAAAAGTGTGTGCATTAAGTAACAGTGGTACTGAGACTGGTATTGGGGTTAACACTTCCTGTCTTCTTTTCAGGTGGCAAAAGTGGAGTATGTGAGAAGGAGACCCAAGCTGAAAGAAGTTTTGGTGCGGTTAGAAGACCACCTGGAGTGTGCATGCACATCACAACATCATGTGGTGGAGCACTCAGAAGCAGAAACAGGTACATTTTTTTTTACCATGGGAGTTATTATTTATCTACAAACTATTTTAAAAGTCATCCAAAAATTGCCTCTTTGTATAAGTATGACTCAGAGGCTGAGATTGATGGCTTAGTCCTTCCTTCAGCCCTAAGTTGTCCTGCATCCTCTTGCTTTACTGCTTTCCTTATGTCTGTCTGATAGTCTTTCCGTCTGTCTGGCTCTTTGGCTTTGCACCTGATGACCCTTGTGTATGATTGCCCTCAAACAGACAGACACACCTGTGTGGTGGCCTGTAGTTGCAAAACTGTCAGGTCTGTGTGTTTGCAGCTTGTCAGACACGGATGTGTGTGTAGTATGTGTGTGAGTGTGAAAGTGTATGCAAGTTTGTGTATTAAGGGAGGGTGTCCAAAGAGTGCTTGGAATGACAGCAGGTAAATCTCATAGTCCCTTGATCTGCAGCCTTTCTCTCACTAGGAGCAGATAAGTGCTGTGGTTTTTTGCTGATAAGACATCCAAAGTATTTATTGTGTGTCATATCTGTGCTCTCTGCTTCTGTCCCAGGGCTGTTGTGCCTCTTTCTGTATCATAAACCCTGCTTCTTGCTTTTAACCCTCCTTCCTGTTCACCCTCCCTGACTTTGTGCTTTCAGGCAACCATAGGGCTAAAGGTAAAAAAAGGAAACAAAAAAGAAAAACGCTAAGGTCCAGCAAGGATTTATTGGCAACATAATAAAGTTGCACTCATTACCCAAAGTCCACTGGAGAGCTGTGAAGGGAACAGGTAGGACTTGAAACCCTGAAGCGTCCTCACCTTTGGCACTGCAATGGCCCAATCAGGGCACAAAGAGGGCCTGCCAATCACTGTCACCAATCACATCACAGCCAATCAGTGTGAGGAGAGGGAGGGCTAAGGGGCACTGCACTCTGCGCCTCATTGCTGCATGTTGATTTTGTGGCCTACTGAGCATGCACACTGCTATGTGTCAGTGCTGGGATTGTTTTTCTTGTTTGCACAGTTATTGAGGTGGTATTAGTCTCACTATACACCCACTATGTCTTCTTTATCAGCATAAAAACCCACACTCCTCTGTCTTTTTAGTTTGATATCTGCCTTATTATCTCTCATATTTCTCTGTAAATTAGAGAGTGATGTTTCACTAAGGTTTTCTTATCAGTTCTCTTATCATTTTGGGTGCACTCAAAATGACACAGAAATATTTTGACTTGACATAATGTCGTCTGGACAGATCACTGTCTGTGAAAAATGGAAAGTATATGAAGAGTGTGGGTCTTGTGTGTAATGTGTCATTGTGTTTGACGTGCATGAACAAATCTATACAATTGAGCACCAAATGTTGATATCTAATAAATTTTTTTTTGTGATAAAACCTGTGTAGTTTTAACTCATACTTATGCTAACTCCAGGTCTTGCTTTCTCTTCCCCACAGTGGATGTGAGGTGAGACCACTCAGAATAAGGGACTTCAGCATGGGAGGGATCCTAACAGAGGATGCCACCAATGGGAGACCTGGCCTGTCCTCTACCCCACCACCATGCTACCTCCGTTAGAAACAAACTTTCATGTAAAGCCAAGAGACTAAGAATAGACAACAGACAAAAAATAAATAAGATACCAAAGGTGCTTTTTTAAAAAAAACAATAACCAGTGATGACGCCACCTATCCAGTCAAAAGAACCCTGCCGCTGCTGAGGAAGCAAGCCCGGCTTGGTCAAAAAGAGGCTGAAGGGAGATGATGAAAGGGATTTGTGTTGAACATTTTGGCATACTTTGTTTGAACAAGACACACAACAGAGATGGCCATGAAACAGTTGGCTCAAGCTTTGGTGGGAATCTGTTGCTTGGACTCCGAAACAGTGGTGGATGACCTCCAGCTGGGCAACATAAAAGTGCCCTGCACTGTTTAAAAGACTCTTGCACAGGACAAAAGACAGAAGGAAAGACAGAGGAAAAGGAGAAAACAGTGGGAGAGAATGTTTTGTTTTAAAGACTCTCTCTGGAGCTTCAAACATTTTCCAAGTAACGAAGAAATCTTTTGTTCTGATGACCCTGCTGGTTTGTGACTTTGCTTGTGCTATGTACAGATAAATCTGAAAAGGAAGACGCACCGCTACTTACAAACTATTTATATGCGTGGACATTTGGTTTCTGTCTCTTCCAGTACAAAAGAAAGAAAGAACAAAGATGTTTTTTATGATTTTGGAGACATGCATGAGTTATGTGTGGTCTGCTTCTCCGTAACCAACACAATCTCAATGTCATTTTTTTAGTTGTCATTTTTGTCATCCATGTTTCTTATTATATTACAGTGTATCTGAATGATGTCAAGTCTTGTAAATGGTTTGGATATATGTGTGCAAGGAGGAGATGTGAGAGTCAGTACAGGAAGATGCTTTATTTTTGTTATGAAATATATTATGCTTACTTATATCCAAGCAGGATTTATGTTTTTTTGTTGCGATTAATGTCTGTATTTAATCCATTGGATAACATGCAAAAATGTTGGGAGGGAGTACGGTGGAAGAGATGGGGGGGTGCTTTCTTCCCAGTCTGTACATCAGCATTGTGCAGTGGAAGTGTATGGAGAATAGTTTTGTATCTCAAACATGGCAAATGGTTGGCCACACTGGAGCTTATCGTACAGTTATAATAAGCATGGCCCTATCCTTTACACAATAATTTTACACAAAGATGCCTACATTAAGGTGCATTGGAGTGTGTGCAACCAATCGTAGAAGCACACAAGCGTGCAAGTATGCATATACAAGGGAGAAAGACAGGGCGTGTGATTTCATACACACATTTCTTCCTGTATGAGACTTTTTTTTTTTTTACCCATATCAGTCTAATGTTGATAAGGAAGGTTCCTGCCTGGCCCACTTCGTTAGTACACATACAGTGCCTGCAAAGAGCAAAGTTCACCTTCACTAACTTAAAGAGTGAATGAGTGAGCAAAGCAAATCGAAATGCGCATGAATGGGCTTCTTGTTTAGTCAGTCTTAACTCATCTGTTGACTGGAGAACAAATCTCGGATGGCTCCACCCTTTGAAGGACCTCACACCTTACGTAGCCACATGCCATCAGGATATATGTGATGAGTGCTCTGAGGTAGCCTGTACAAAGCTGCCCTGAACCCATGCCCCAATGGAACAAACAATTACTTCCTTACCAGTTCCTGTAAAAGTGATGAATGTGTGCCCGAGCCGACACACTTCAAAAACATCAGCTACCTTCCACAAATGAGGAAGTCTGATGGTGTGGAGGGAGAGTGAGTCACTTTGAGTTCAGCAAAAGTCAAGTGAAAAAACATTTGACTGTAACATGGCTGTATCAGCTGCTGTTGACTTGTGTACAACTGACCTTATTACTGCACACACACACGCACACTCACACACACATGCGCACACACACTCACATAGAACCCACCTGTGAATTAACTATCATTTGACTGGTGCTATATTAAAAAGGCTGACATTTCATCACTGTTGTGCATTTCCATATCAATGTGTTCTCAGTAAACCAGGGACCACGCTTAGAGCTGTTTGATTAAAGAAAATGCCATTACGCTATCACCAAGCCTTTATAACATTTCTTTTGGGCGTCCATTGGATAAAGACAGCAATAATCATAATTTATATATTTATGTTTTCAACAATAAATATATTTCTGCTTATTAAAATGAGTCCTAATTTGTTTGAAGTGTGGCTAAATGATGGTTTGAGATTCTATACTAAGGTAAAAATCAAATATTTTGTCTGCAGCACATCAGAAGTTAAATGTGTGATTATATTAAAACATAATGGTGATGAACAGGGAGCTCTTGCACATTGAAAAATTGATAAAGAATAAAACAGATTAAACTAAAATATTTAATAATCAGCAATTGAAGAATGATCATGAATCAAATCATAGACATAAAATATGCATATTTGAATAGAGAGAATCAATATGATTGAAATGTAATTAGATTTAATAAGCAAAAATGTGTAAATAGCCTCTATGTACTAGTACACAGAACTTTCTACAATCTGTGTTTTAATTTTTTTCCCTGTGTTTTAATATTATTTATCCATCACCACAAAGTTTAGGAAACATACGATGATGTAACATAAAGACAGTCAAGTAAGACAGGATAAAAAAAATAAAAAATTAAGTAAATGAGTTAAAACAGCAGACAGAACCTGGAAGTCTTAGGTAAAAATTAACTTCTTCAATATTTCTGGAATTAATTAACTTTTATTTTGCTGGGAAAAAAGAAGGAATAAAAAAACATAAGCCATACATAACACTGGCTTATAACTTTTAGACGCAAACATGTATTAGATGTAAAGATTACATGAGCTCAGTACAGAGGTCTCCACATGTGGTGCTGCTGCAGAAGGCAGGACAGAACCTGGATGTGAGGGTGGTGGTGGTATATACAGGAAATGTGAGCTTTTCCAGGCTTGCAAGCTTAGCAGGAGTTGGGCTTTATTCCAGGATCCACCAGCAGCCGACGGTAGGTGCTGGGGGCTTTATTACTTTTCCTCAAGCAGCTCACCCTAATCCCAGAGCTAAGGGACATGAAAGTTCCTCTCCTCCGCACTTCCCGGCTATACACCCAGCTTATTACCTCAGGAGGGAGTCTGATAAAGTGATCCAAAACATGAAAGAGGGAAAGGATCAGACAGACATCAGCTCTGCAAGCCAGTGGGACAGGGGATGAAGTGAATAAAGTAAAGATAAAAAGGAAGAGCAAAGGGTTGATTGATTTTTATTGTTTTTATCTGACATGCATAGCTTCATTCATAAGGAAGGAGTTGTGCAGCGCAGAGTGAGGAATCAGTATAGCCTGTGCAGTGGCTTCACCGTGCAGGAAAAAGAGAGCAATATGTCACAGCTGGGAAAGAGGGCGGAGGGAGGATGAAGCAGAGGAGAGAGAGGAGTGTGATTGGTCTGAGCAGTGAAAGTGCAACGAGATGGAGAAAGGAAGAAAAAAAGGAGAAGAAAAAGGGAAGGCATGAAGTGGACTCAGGATGTGGGTAATCGGCACCACAGCAAGAGGGGGCAGACAGGGCAGCGCTAAGTGGACATGCTTTAATAAACAATGCCAGAGGGGAACAGGGGGCAGACAAGGTGTGAAGAGGGCTTCTGAATGGAGTCTGTGTGTGAATGTGTGCATATGTGTGTGTATGTGTGAGGATCTGAATGTGTGTGCAGTTATCCAATACAAAAGGTCTCCTGGTGTGAAACATGGACCGCTGGAATTCTGGGCCTTTTGCAGAGGGCAAACTGTGACTTGACTACCCACAATGCATGAGGTCAAAGTTCAAGGTACAAGGGGGTTACATGGGGGATGTTGCTTGATGTGCAAAGTGGTGAATGTTGAAAGCCTTTGAAACCTTTAATTATGTCCCACCTTTCTCGGGGTAATTTTCAAGATTTGATGATAAGGAAGATTTTTGGGGGATGAAACTATACAGGAAGGGAGTTTAATATTCAAAATCATGTTTTTAATTTTGTATATTAACCTGGAAAAAAAAGTTTGTTGCTACCTTAGAATGAACCATTTATCTCTAGAAGAAGAAGAAGTAGGTCCTGTTGTACAGAATGTGCCACAAAAAAAACTTCAATTGAAATTGAAGCTTTTAACAAGCTTAGCTTATAACATCTAAATCCAAAGTAATTATCCCTTTAACTAAAATGCCCAGAATGGACAAAAAGAGTTGTTTTTTTTTTTTTTTTTTATTTTTGTACATTCAACAGGTACTGTTTGGGAGGATGAAGTTAAGAGTATTCATTTGGTTGCATCCTCGCTGCTCCATGCCACTAAACCTGACACATTTGACCTTTAAATACAGTGTAATTAAGAAAAAATATATAGTTTTTGTCAATATTTTAAATGTAATGAACATAAAAGAGTTTGCTGTGATTGACAAAGTTTTCAGTCTTGACCTCTCAGCCTCAACTATTTCCTTCCTAGATTACAGATCTGGTAACCTTTGCTTCATTACTAACACGTCTCGCTTCCCTCCCACCACCCACCCCTTTCCTCTTTCCCTCCATGTTGCCCTGTTATGTTTCTCCTCTTTGCCCCAACCTGTGGCCTCTGGGTTTTGAGGAAAGGCAGAGATGGCCTTTGAAGATGGCGACAGCCAAGTTTGTCCGGGGCCACAACCATGAATGCATGCCTTTGTCCGACTCTCTCACGTCTTCATATCCTGCCCCTGCTGCACTCTTCATCCTCTTTCTGCCCCCCACAAACTCACACGGACATGCTCATGCCCTCACTGGGGCCCCCAATGCACAAATGACCCCGCTAATTATGTATTTAAGGTATTTGGCTCCTGTGAAAACAGCTTTGGGTTATAGTGGTTGAAGGTGGTGGGAGCATTTGGAAGAGGAGGGTGGGTGGGGACATGGGGTGGTCCATGGTCTCATGGCTATCATTACTGCCCAGCGTTTTATGTAAACACTGGATTAGGGCAGTGAGGGTTGATTGAGGAGAGGGGGGTTAGTGGTGGTGGTGGTGGGTTTTGGCACAGGGGGAGGCAAGCAGGTCGCCTGTGCTTCAGAGGTCTGGTCTCTGGTTTCACCCCTGGGTGGCAGTCCCAAGGAAACCTTCCTTTAACGTGCATTCAGCTCACCTCACTCAGGTACTGGTTTATTAGCGACACAGGAGAGATGATACAGAACATTAACATTAGTCTCAGTCTGTCAAACCCTCTGAGGCTCATTCTTCTTAAAGTTCATCCAAAATATGAAGGTCTGTTTATGGCTTTTCTGAGATCAGTTTAATATTTCATTGGCATCCAGCATCCCTGCTGCCACTGTGTTAAAACTATTATAAAGACAGCTCCTGTTCCTCTCCATCATCTTCTTCCAGTCTTTTCTCTCTGTAGTAAAACACCCTCTTGACCTCACGTATCTGAGCCACAGCACTGAGTGGGTTGAGTTGTCTGTGGCTGCCCCAGAAGGATTGCTCTGAAACTGGATCACTGTGCACTGGGTCCCCATGGGAAGGGTGATGACTGATTCAGCTGATAAACCTGAGATGGACAGCAGCTTAACCCCCCCCCCCCCACACACACACACACACACACACACACACACACACTGGAAACCTGCTGACTTTGGACAAATCCCATAACCACACTTAAAGGTCCAAGGTGTGTGATTTTGGATGATTTAAAGGGATTTAAGTTGCAGAAGTTGAATATAACATCCATAATTGTGTTATCATTAATAGATAAAATCACTCCAAAAACTAACAATCGGTTTCTACTGAGCGGTCTCATGGCTTCATTTCATAAAATATCACAAATTAAACCTTTAAGGCATGTGTATTAGCATAAAGGTAGCAAATCTAACTAAATCTCATCAAACACATTCAGTTTTTAATCTCCTTCATCAAAATTGCCAAAACCACACAGTAAGCATCACTTATCCATTCATCCACATATATACAGGGATTACCTGGAGGGTGATGTAATAAGTTTTCACTTCCTCTCAGACAAATCTTTCTATTTCTTTTAATTTGCTGTAGGGTGAGACAGTGGAAAGCGGATATCCCCACCGACTGATCCCTGAGTACTCAACGTTCTGTCTTCACAGTACTACCTGACTGAAGCGAGCCAGACAGGCCTTTGTCAGGTCTTGTTAAATAGAGGGAGGGAATGGGCGAGAGAAGCAGGGGAGTAGAAGAGGGCGTAGTAGAGGAACTACTGAGAGTGTAGAGGTCTCTGGAGGCAGATAAGTCAGGTTCTAATGGGAGCTGAAGTTTGTATGTGTTGTAATTACAAAGTGAGACGTGAGGAGTCCGTGCTTCTTCAAGTGTGTGTATGAGTGAGGCTGAGCGCGTGATCATGCACGTTTTCCGATGGGAGCGCAGCAAAGCAGCCAGTTTCCCTTTGCACATCAAATAAATCAAAAGTCTACAATTAGAAAGAAGGAGTGAGCAGTGTTTGGTTTGTGGGAAGAGAGGAAGAAAGCTAGGAATGTGTCACTGCTATTGAGGAATGAGGAGTGCATGCATGTGTGTGTGCGGAAATGCGTGTTTGTGTGTGTACAATTATACGTGTGAGGTCGGGAGTAGCCAGCCCGGCCAACATTCTTGGGCAGCAGTATTATTAACTGTGGTGGAAGCATTATCAGTGTTTGCTTTGATCCAACCACCATCAGAGGAGTAATGGACTCAGCTGAACCCTGACTCTTTCTCCTTTTCCTTTCAGCGTTTCTTGTCTTTATCAAGACGCAATGATGATATTCAGGTCATTTTTACCTCATTATTTTCAACAGAAGAAGGACGGGTGAGCTAAAAGGAGGCTCCATTAAGATTCTGGCAAAGTGATGTGTGTGATCATCCATCATAGCCTCTTGAGTCTTTGGAAGAATCCTGTTGAACTATCTCTGAAGTTGGCCAAACACAGAGGGCTTAGTGTTCTCTACATCCCATAATTCAACAGTGTGATAAGACCACCTAGATCTACAAATTACCACAACTTGTGAGGAATCCAACGCACACGCACTCACACAAATGCATACACTGCCCTCTTATCTTTAAAGCAACACTATTGTTGAGGTACACACAAAAAGACATTGTGAAAGACTGATCCTTGTTGTACGTGTATGTGTCTCAATGCAGTTTACATTTGAAGTGTGGGAAAGACTAAAAAAGAAGCCACACACCTACCTGTCTGATGGGGGTATGTTGAGAGCATCAGAGAACAGGTCTCACACTGTTGAATCTGGCTGACAGGTGGCAGACGCACCTGGTACTGAGGTGTAGTTTGACTTCCACACACACACACACACGTTTACCCAAAAGAAAGATTAATAAAACACGCATGTCACAGCTGTCTGTGCGGTTGGGTTAATATAATCCACTCTCAGGACATATTTTCCTATTTTTTCAAATTTCCAGGAATGACAGTATCGTGGAGGTTTATTCAGGAGGAAAAATAATTTCCTCAGAGGCAGAATATGTAATTTTGTGTGCTTGTGCTTATGTCGGGTTTTATTTTGGAGGTTGTGTTATGGCGCGGGAACTGCATTTGTAACGGTAGATAACGTTGCAAACTTTTTTTTTTTTTAAAGGAGTGGAAAAGAGGCAAGACAGAATGGAAGGCATAAAACATCACCCTTTGGAAAACATTTTCATACATATCAGTGCACAGACTGTTATTATCATTACATATAAATTGCTCAGGTATAGTACATTTTTTAACTTTAACAAATGGGTGAGGTCTAACCTCAGCTTCTCCACTTCGGTGTAAAATGAATCATTGTCTTGGCTCGTTGTGGTCTTCCTGTTTCATCCACTTACAAGTGTGCGTGTGTTTCTATGGGGGTATTTTCTCAAAGAAACCCCCACACGACCATCTTTGATGTGAGGTGAGGCTGAGAGGCAGGAGGCTGAGTGGAAGCCAGTTTGACGGAGTGGCTTCTGGGGGAAGGTCACGGCAGTCTGGGAGGAGGGAGCGAGAGATGGAAGGATGGAGGGGGAGAGGAAAGACTGTGAAGGGATCTGTGACAGCATATTAACAACATCGGCTCTCAGACTTCACAGCACTCCGTCTGTTCTCTTCACTGCTTGTTGCAAAAAGGGCAAATCCCTTTTTGTTTTCCTTTAAATCCTCTTATCTACGGTCTTGTGCTTTTATGTTTCATTTTACACAGAATGAGGTTTTTTTTTCTTCCATATGTCTCAGCTCAAACTTTTTTTTTTTTTTGGCCCAATGTAATTTTTTTTTTCTCACTCTCACTCACTAGAAATAAAAACTGCTGCTTGGTCAGACACGTTTTAACAAAGATAATTTCCAGTAACAGTAAGTTCATTGCTTCTGTTTTTCTTTGCTCACTTAGATGATGTCATTGCAATGTGTGCAGAGAAAAACGCACACACATGCATGCACGGTTCCCCAGTTACCCCAATGTTTTACATTCAGTGGTTTTTTGTCTGACCTGAATATCTCTGTCATGACTTTTACCAAAGCTAATAACAGCAACGGGATAAGTGCTACCAGTGCTGCTGGAAGTTGCCTGGCAAAGTTATTGTTGCACGATGAGAAACAGGCCCAGCAGTGGTCGGGAAACTCGGTGACCTGCATGCCAGTTTGACTGCACCATTTATGAGTTTAATTCAGGTTCAGTCCTACCCCCATCTTTTCCTTTCACACACACCCCTCTGTCTTTTCCTCTCTCTTTTTAACTTGCTTTCCATGAGCTAAGCAGCATGTGAACACCTGCTATTTTCAATGACATACTCATTGTCGTGCAGAGCTGGAGGTGTAAATCATTGTGGGCCACTGCATGAGGCAGCCATGCACATACGTTAGAATATAAATGACTGACACCTCCGGCCCGCTCATGGAGAAAGCAGGGCAAAACAGAACATGTGCTCAGCGTCCAGGAATTCCTCTTTCACTCCCCCTTTCTTATTTAAGCCCTTCCCAACAGCACACAGCTATCAAACATTGGAGATTGTTCAGTGCTGTCTTCACTATTGTGTTGCAGCTGTGTAAGTGTGTTTAGCATTGGATTACTTAAGTAGAAAAGTACACATTTACCAAAACAGAGAGCACAAATAAAGCAAAGCTTTAGCACCCTGTCATTCCATCACTGATGTTAGGGTTGATGTAAATTGTTGTTCATATGGTACAGAGAAAAATTCAAAAAGTAAACGTTAATCTGTTTTGAACACTTAAAAACATGCTAAAACTGCATTCTGTAAAACAATTAAGTTGTTTGAGCCCACAATGTTCTATGTCTTCTACTTTACCTGTACATCCTATAGTGGGGATGACAGACAATAGGAGATAAATGAGGCTGTTTTAGAGCAGATATGTGAATGTGTTTACATGCGTGTCTACAGAACATGTGCACTGTGTGATGCTGTGAACACGTGCTGAGTGACGGAGGGTCTGGGGGGCTGTGAAGGGAAGTGGTCTCTATAAAGAGCTCAGTAATCCCTGGCTGTGCAGCGGGGGGGCTGAGGTGATAAATCCAGGGTGAGCCCTGTGACTTGAGCCTCTTTTTTTCCAGCATATCTCTTATTGTAGCCGTGGACACTCAAACACAGGGGGTCACAGTGGAACAGACAATGCTTTGTCATCATTCTCTATTGTTACACTGCTAATCACCTCTACTTTTTCTCAATTATGCTTCTTTTCTAAAGCCTGCAGTGAACCTAACATGCTGAAAGCAAACGGAAAAAGGACTAAAAGAAGTATTCACATCCTTTAATGCAGTAAAAGTACTAATAGCTGTGAAAAACTTAAACTATGAGTGAAAGGTATGCTTTCATTGTGCAGAAAATGTTTGTGCTTCAGTTTTTTTTTAATGTTTTTTTTTTTTTTTTTAACTATGGTATATATATATTTTTTTATTTATTTTATTGCTGGGTCAATACTGTTCCATCATCCTATTGTAGATGTACGGTTTAGCTCATTTTAACTACTTAATTTATATTCAACCAGTTTACTCACAAGCATTGCATCAATATTATCATAAGATAAATGTATTTTTGCAGCAAAGCTCTAAAATGTCATTCAGGAGTCCAGAAAAAAAGACCTATTTTCAGCCTTTTAACAATGCACTGTCCAGATGCTCTGAGTTAGTTTTTGAAGAGTTAATTTGGTTTAACACGTAGAAGAGGTGGATTTCACCTCACATGGAAATTGTAATCTGAAAAATGAATGGTAACCAGAGCAGTTCATTAATTTACTTTTGATATGCAGCGGATAAAAGTACAAAGTCTATATAATGGAAATAACTCGAGTACAGTAATAATACCTCACAATTGTACTTTAGTATATTAAAATAGGCCTAATAATTTGTATATGACATGGAATTGCATATTGATTTTGTTACAACTATTCAGCAGGAAGAGAATCAAGGGATTCAAGAAATGTATTTAAATATTTGTAAAATGTATTGTAGTTCTAAGTGGAACTGAATCCTTCCCGGGGGCAGGAAGTGAGAAAGTGTGCAGGATGAAGTGCGATAGAAAAACAGGAACTTGGAGTAAAATAAACAGATTTTTTGCGTAGATAGCTAAATTCCCTCAAGTCTAAATAGGCTCGACAGTGATTAATATATTTAACTAGGCCTAATAAGTTGTACATGACATGTAATTGCATATTGATTATGTTAAAACTATTCAACAGCAAGATATTTAAGGGATTCAAGAAATGTATTAAAATATTTGGGGTTTTCTATGAAACTGGGTTCATTTTGAGATGGCAATTTACCAGCTTTTGAGACCCAATAATAAAAGATAAATTTAGATATATTTTCCCAGGATGTACCTAATGAGGACCTCTTCCTATGAGCCACCCCAAAATTAATGAATTTTCAATAAAATATTGGGGCCAAAAATAGGACCAAAATTGGGACATGAAAAGCTACCTAGGTGCCAGGGCATTTTATATGGAAAACATCACTTGAAATTGTCTTATATACCACTATAAATAAACATACTGTGTTAAATTTGATGATCCTGGGGGTTTTCCTAAATCCGACATGCAGGTTTTTTATGAATCAGCAGTCTCATTTCAGGTTTTGTGTGTAACCCATCGTGTCCACTTGCATTAAATATAGAATGTGCCCATTTAGACACAAGTAAATCAGGAATGATTTTGCATCAGTGGTCATTTTTTGCGAAACACTCTTCCTTGCATTATTACTTTTATTCCAAGAATATTCAAAAAAAACAGTAGCATGTAATGTTCGTGTCCTTATTATCATGTTACATGCAGATTTTTGTGTGTGCATGGCAAATAACAAAGGGTTATATCTGAAAAATTGTTTCTGTTTTATGTCAGTCAATATTTGTTTTAAAATAGACCCATAGTGCTTCCAAATTTGCTTCATAACATTAGTCTACATCTGGTTTGCATTTTTAGCCCCTCTGTCTTTTTTTTTAGGGACCAGTAGCAGACACGGCAGAACGGATGAACTACTGACACCACATCACTAGGATTTGCTTATATATCTTTCCCTAAAACTGCTCAAATTTAAGGCTGGAAACTAAATTGTAAGAGTAAAAATGTAGTTTATGAAAGTTGTAGTAGAGTTGAGTCCTCAGATGACACTAAATAGATGTTTTGGGGGAGGTCTTGGACTGTAAAAATTTGAGAACTACTGCTCTAGAACATAGCTAGAAGATAAAATACATTCTATTTATGTGATAAATTATGTACTGAATCTGTATTTCTCCACTTATTCTGACTGAAACACAGATCCAGAGAGAGTTTATTTTGCAATAATACAGTAAAAGGGATTAAGTGTGATTGTGGTGAAAGAAATGCCTCGGGGTGTGTTCTAAGTGGTGTGAAACCAGCGATAATGTCATTCAGTTTCTTTCTGCGTTCCTCCTGATCTAATCACTCTATTATACTTTTATAACGAAGTCTCTAATGAGATCACTCTACACCACAATTAAAAGCAGTGGCTTGTCTGTGAATGTGACAGCGCCAACTCTAACCATTCAAAGGCCCATTAAAAACAGACTGTGCTATTGCTCAGTCTAACTGCTGAATCCCATTAAAAACACCCCACAGAAGTGAAACAGTCATTAGTGAGTGAATCGGCTTTAGTAATTAACCCTCTTGCGCAGTGCCAGTCATTGTGTTTATCGTTCTCCCCAAAAATCCCTCCAGGGTCCTGAGAGCTGAGACGTGAGTTACCCGCTGACGTAATTTTTTGGTTTACCTGCTGTCCCGGGGGCAGGAAGTGAAAAAGTGCGCGGGATGATGTGTAATAGGAAAACAGGAACTTGGAGTAAAATAAACAGAAATTTAGGTAGATAGCTATATTCCCTCGAGTCTAAATAGGCTCAACAAAGAGCTTCATTATGGCAGAGGTCTTTTGATTAAACAAAGAAAAACACCACAAGTTCCTAATTTAGGATTAGTTAAGTGATGGAAGGCAGTCAAAACAGCGGTATAAACTTCTGCTCAAGGTTTAAAGATTCACTTAACATATAACTTGCCAACTGTGAAACAATATGATAATAAACAGATTATATTTACCTTAAAGCTCAATCACTCCTGTCTCCATATATTTATTGAAATGCCAAAAAAAAAAACAGTGCAACCAGTGCTTTTCTGCCTAACTCCAATGTGTTTTATACCTCCGATCACTCCTAAAATGTAACATTATGGTGCTGTAACTAAATAATGCTCCCTTTTAACGCTCAAGTTTTCATTTCCCTACCACCCGTATCAAAGAGCTGGCCTGATTCTGTCGGTGCTGTCAGTGCTTCAAAGGCTGTATTTCAGAGTGGGGCTCTATGACGTCCAGTGGCAGTGTTTCAAATCACCTCTGGTGCAGTAGATATAAAGATAGCATTCATCTATTGACTGCTTTATGTTCCCACTGTGGCACAGATAACTACCTTACTGTCCCAGGACAACCGGGCCTGTGTAGACCATTGTTGCTCCTATGCCAGTGGCGCAAGTGTGCATTTCAGCTCTAAGTTCAGACATTGAATGCTAAAGGGCTTGTGTGTATGTGAAAGTCAGACAATGACAATGATAGCGTTTTAGCAACGGGGAAACCAATACTGTAACAGGAAAAAGTTAGTTTGATAATTTGATGATATTACAGGCCTTAGAGTTAGAGAAAATTTAGGACAAAGGCTTGTCTTTATGACAGAGTTTGGCACTGAGCCTCATATGTAAATGTGTAATGATATGTAAGAGGAGAGGAGAGCAGGATGAGATAGAAGTTAAGTGAAAGAAAGAGAGACAGTGGCGACAAGGAGGAAAAGAGCTTACTCCTCTGGACCAAAGGGAAAGTGAAGAAAGAAAAGATGATAAAAGAAAAGAGGGCAGCAGGAGGGAGGATAAGAAGATCCAGGATAGAGATACAGGGTTTTTATGCTATTTTTTTAAAGACAGACATTCATGCATTTACTGTATATCAGCCATCAGGTGGTAACGGTTGAGGGAGAGTGGGCAATATGGTGCTAATTTTCTATTATGTATTTATTTATTTTTAAATCTAATAACATTTCATATTAGGGCTGGGTGTACAGCATTGTCATAACAATAATATTGGGAAATTTCTCATTCACCTAAAGAAATCCCATTTTTATCTTCTAAGACAAATGTTCCTTAATAATGTTAAAATGAGCCAACTGTTCGTATACGGACTCAATTATTTATAAAGACAAAATACTGAACTACTATAATCAGCTACACACTTCGGTCCAAGAACCTGGTGATGCTGCTCCAGACACAAACATAGTCAAATATTTCATCATTTCATTCACATATAACAATGTGTAAATGACATGGATGTATTTCATGATAACAAAAGTGCCAGAGGACCACCATGTAAGAGCTTTAACAAAACAATATTCCATTGCTTGCTTGGTTTGGTAAATACAGCATAAGTCATATCTTTAAATATAATTGTTCAGGCCTTGCCCAAAGTTTTGCTCTGAAAATATTCACATCTTTTCAACATTAATAACATGTAAACTTTCATTCAACTCCAGGTTTTTTGCCAGAAAAACTGGAATGTTTTAGACTGATAGAGAAAATCACTCCGGTAGCCCATGATGTAAAACATAAAGTTAATAAAAGAAAAAGAAAACTAATTATTGCACATCTTTGTGATATTAATACAGCACACTCTGTTTTGACAATAACGATATATTGTACAGCCCTAATACACATCATAACAGTAACTTTTCTGCTTATGTGAGAACTGTGCTTCCAATTTGATTATTTTCTATTTCTTTTAACAGTGTCCAAAGAAGCAATTCTTGTTCATATATATGATTTGTTTTATATTCAGTGTTGTTCACCTTTGTGTCACTGCAAATTTCCTGCATGCACAGGTGCCATGTAGAGGAACACAAAACAGAAAATATGTACAGTATTGCTTTTATACTTTTTTATGCTAATTTTTCAGTTCAGTTCTCAGCTGCACTTGAGTAGAGTTTTTATTGAGAAGTTTAGATCTCCACTGTTTCTTTTAAGCTTAATGTTTTTATCTGTTGTATCTATTTATCTTTTTATTTGTATCCTTTATTTTTAATCTTAAACCCTTTTCATCTCATGTCTTTACTTTTTATTGCCTCCCTGCTGTAATGCTCTTAATGTTTTATGAATTATTATGAATTGCAACAGCTTATTTATGCCTACCCTAGTTACAAAAAAGAAATACAAAATAACAAGATGGTGCAGCTTTAAACAATAAATAAATAAATAAAGTTTGTCTAAGTCTAGAACCTCCAAATGACAAAAAACATGTCCAAACAGAATATGCTTTTCCACACAGTAGAAGGGTCAGACTATTGTACAGATTGTTAGACAGCTTTTTTATTGCTACACTTCATATATCAGACAGATTTAAAAAACAGAGCTGAACAGTGAGTGATCTGTTTGCATGTATATGTTATGGGATGGACGTTCATGTCTATGACGGCAGGCGTGTGTTTGAAGATCTCGTTGCAGCCTTGGTTCAGTGGAAAGCTGTCCTCCTTTTATTGGGTGAGTTGCAGCAGAGTTGATGGAGAAGAGAGATAGAGAAGTAAACACTGGGCATGCCCACACTGCTCCTCGTTCTTTTCCATTTTTTTGTTTTTCACTCTCCCTTTCTCCATGTTGATCTCAGCGCGGCGATAACAACCCAAGAAGCGAAATCAAATCCCTGATTTACTGGCAGCAGTGACAACATTGTGCTCTTTCTTTCCATCTTCTGTCTCTTTTGATCTCTTCTTCCCAGACGGGGAACAAGAGGTCTCATCAGGCTCTGGTGGTGAGGCACAGGCGTCTGGTTGTGGGTGCCAGGCGTAAGTATGGGTGGCATGTTTTTTGTGAACAGCTGTGTTACACTGCGGTTAGTGCTACAAGGTGGCATTGCATGGTCTAATGTGTGGAGAGGTCGCTTAAGTCTTCTGGTTAACCTCAAAGCAGCCAAACAATGGCGTCCTTGCATTAATGACTTCATGCCGGGGATGTGACGCTGCTGCTAAAAGGAAAGGTCTTCAAAAACATTGGTCTTTTACATATCCTGACATTTAATCATGACTTATAGAGAGTATTTGTTTTTAGGTTGGCTTTTTTATTATTATAAGCTTAAGCCCTTTTATTGAATTTCTCACTGGTTTCAATTGATTTCTCTTTTCTTTTTTGCTATTTTTATTTTTTATTTGGTTGATTCAATGCTTTTCTTCTTAATTGTGTTTTTATGTGAGGTTTCAATGTTAAGAACTAGATTCATAAAAGGACTGTATGGCTTCTTTGGGAACTAAACTAAAGTAAATGAGACAACGATATATTGTGTATTTCACAAAACACCAGCAAATTAATGAATTTTCCATGAACTGTATCAGATATTTCACATCTACCAACATAGCCAGATTAAAAGAATAGACTGAAAGGGCTGCAGCCCCAGGCCTCGCCACCAGGGGTGGGGGCGCCGTTTGCTGATGTCAAATGACAAAAGTTGTCGAAAAATAAGTAGAAAAAAAATCGAGCGAAAATGTTGGGTCAAAGGAAACACGAGAGGGGGGCAAAGAGAAAATTGCAAGCATTAAAAAAGGAGAGAGTGACAGAATTAATTC
>JAPSES010000069.1:5894244-5910138 GCA_029822895.1 Maxillicosta whitleyi | reverse complement strand
AGGCATAAATAAGTCTGTCTACATTCTGTATCATAATGACACAGTCCACAGACTGACACTGTGTGAGTACTTGGACTAGTACAATTTAAAGGAAGTAGTTAATACTTTTACTTAAGTAATATTCTTGATGTAGTACTTCTACTTTTACTTGAGTAAATATTTTCCAGGGTATTAGTACTTTTACTTCAGTACTAAACTTCAGTACTTCCTCCTCCACTGTACATCGTACGTTGCTACTTTGACAGAATCTGGTTTTAATGGAAGCTTGTGTAGTTTCATCCACATTGTCTTAAATAAACATCAGATTCTGACTCAAACACTTCCACATAAATTGTGTTGAAATCATATTGTGTTGTGTTTCTGCAGGGGTTAATGGGCCTCATCTTTCTGTGCGTGGAGGACGTGTTTCAGCTCATCAACTACTTCAGCTTCAGTTACTGGCTGTACGTGGGCCTTTCAGTGGCTGGACTCATCTACCTACGCATCACCCAGCCTGACAGACACAGGCCTGTTAAGGTACTTTCATCATATACTGTACATACAGACAGCGCTGACTCGAAAACACACATGCAAAAAAAAAAAAAAACACCAGAGTAACTTTCATTTGATGTTTTCCTGTGTTTGTGTGCATGTCCCCTCAGTACTGGGACAGTAATGCAGATATCTCACAAGCCTATGCAGGGTGTTTTCACCATTGCCAATAGCTCTGGTTTGACATTTAAGTTGTAGGATATTTTTATATTTGTTATTTTTTTGTATCTCACGTCGGGAGAAGTGGGTGGACGGTGTACCCCCGCGTACCACGCCCACTACACCCCTGCATACACAGCCGGATTAAAAGAATGGGTTGAAAGGGCTGCAGCCCCAGGCCTCACCACCAGGGGGGGCCGCTGTTTGCTGATGTCAAATGACAAAAGTTAATAGAAGTAGAAAAAAAATCGAGCGAAAATGTCGGGTCAAAAGAAACACGAGAGGGGGACAAAGAAAAATTGAAAGCATTGAAAAAGGAGAGAGTGACAGAATTAATTGAGAAAACACCAAAACTAACCAATATATGGAGTAGACAGTCTGCTACGGCTACCACCAGCGAAGAAGAACTGTCAGCCATGAACAGCAACGGGCACTGACCAAGCAAGCACAGCTAGCTAGCCACTCTGCTAACAATACAACATCTGAGGAAACAAGTGCTGGAGAAGAACCCGTGTGGGTAATGTAGTGGAAGAGACTGTTGATTGTGAAGGTCCCATTATGCTTCTGTAGCAGACTGTCGCATTTTTTCGTTTATGGTTGTGTGTGTGGGGTGGGGGGTGTTGGTGTGCGCTATGTAATTCACCGCCGCAACGCAAGGGGGCGCGAAGTCGCAGTTGCAATGAGTAGTTAGTGCAGTGTTTATTTTCCGGTTGAACAATAGATCAGTATCCCTCCGCTGTCCTTGTACAGACTGGACGACGAGTTCTACGGGTGTTTATACTTCCTAACTTCTTCAATGGGACGCTTCTTTTTCTGATCCATCTTTGCAAGTATTTTAAAAATGGTCCTCGCGAATATTATTTTTGGCGCTCGCGGCGGCGGAAGTACGTGTACAGTGGTTTTACATTGGACCAATCACAGCCCTCTTATCTGCGTCATTGTCGCGCTGAGTGTCTGCGACGGGAGCAGGAAAGCATCAACCTGCAGCAAAATACCACGAATTGTTATTAAACATAAACTGAGAACATCAATGTTGGAGGAGAGACTTAACAATCTGACTTTAATGTCAATTGAGCATGACATTCTGGGCTAAATGGACTTTGAGGAGTTCATTAATGATTTCGCTCTGAAGAACAGCAGAAAACGGGCATTTTGAAGTCACTTGGTGAGTCACGTTTTTTTCTGAGGGCTTCCTGCTCCATTAATTGTAAAATAGTTTTTAGCGTGTTTCTGTAGTTTTTTATGAGTTTACAAAACAGATCATTTCTATACATTAAGCAACTTTAAAAAATCAGTTCATTTCAATGTTGTTTGGGCTTAACATGCTGTACTTCATAGCAAATGCATTTATTACCTTTTCTGGGATGATTTGCCCAAATCACCAATTTCTCACTTTCCCCCCTACATTTTCAAGTAGGCTCGGCCTATAGGTAGGTTATATCCAGATAGCCTATATCTTTTCCATCATTATTCTGTCAGCTTTGTCAACACTATATACTGCAATGAGCCATGTTAATAAACCTATAATTGAATTGAAATTAATAGAATTGAATGGAAATCATATTGCCAGTTCGCTTGAAAGGGTAGTGTGTCATAGTATGGTAGGTTACTGTGTGTGCTGATGTGTCAGTGGGTTTGTGTGAGGTCATGGGTCAGAACACGATATGAAGGGCCTCATCCTGGTAATCAGCCCCGGGCCTCAGAATGTGTTAATCCAGTCATGTCTACCAACTGGACGTCATGAATGGAAATACAATATTCATAAATGGTACCTTTCTATGCAAATGAGCATCATTGCAAAAAACATCTATTTCACAAAATACCAATGCAAATTATCTCATGCAGTTTGTTTTGCGCAGTTATCACCTACTGAAAGTTGAACTGAACATAAACTCACCTCTAGGTCCTTATCTCAGTCTGTATATAAATTATTTTCCAAATCTTTGAGACTTTAATTGTATTAAACAAATAGTTGGTGATGTAAAATGTATACATTTTATTTCACAGTTTCAGGTACTTAAGTCAATCTAATAACTGCAGAGTAAACAGAATTAATGAATGTCAGATTGTATCTGATCAGATGTTAATGAAGTTTCATCTGCTGCATTCAATAACACATAGAATTACGGTAAAAGTCAGATTTGAAACAAATTTGTTTTAGACTAGCTTGAATTACATTAATAACCTGTTTTAATGGACATTTTAGTGGATTATGTTATAGAAACTTAAAATATGAGAGAAGCACAGACCCTGGTTTGATTGTGGAGAGCTTTGTGTGTATGTCTCCTCATTAAAGGCACATAATTTGAGGATTTTTACAATTTCTTTAGTTTTTGTTATACAGCGTATACCCATTTGTGTGGTGGAATGCAGAAAGATACCTGCAACAATAGAAAATGTATTGGAAAAAACAAAGTAGAAATGAAACTTTATAGGTGTGTTTAAACCTGCATGTCATTAGTGCAAACTTGAAAAGCAAAAGTCTTTAAAATGGAACAGATTGTTATGCAGCGCAATCAATTATTTTTGGATTTGGCTCTGTTGTATCTGTTTTCATCTTGCTGAACCATTTTGGTAAGTGTCATATAAATATATACTATTATTATCATCATGATCATCTTCATAGTTATTAAACTTAGAAATGCTAGCAATTTGCATAACAAGACATTATTTTCTTCAGAGTTACAAGTGTTTATCTTTCTCTTGGTAATCTCTTGAAGATTCATGTATGTCTAAAGAAGGATGACTATCATGACAAAAAGCCTGGAGAACTGTGGAGGTAATAGAGGGTGGAGTTTAAGAAGGAAAGGTCAGCAATTTTGGAGACAGAGACAGACAGAGAGTCAGATCATGTTGTTGTCGAACACCTGTTTGTGTTGCAGGTCAAAGCACCATTGAACTGTACCTTGTAAATTATGGCCTCCGTTAACTGTCACTTTTCTCTGTGTCTGTCTCATTACTTGTATTCTTTTCTATTTTTATCCTACTATTCCTTTTTCCCACCAAAGAAGCATTTCGTGGGTGGAGCTTAAAACTGAAGCACCCTTTTCCAAGTAGCTCTTAACAACAAGACACAGATAGTCATCACATAGTCCAAGAAAGATGTAAGGTTTCTCTTATTTCTTTTCTGGAGTGTGACTTCGCGTGATGAGAGATCAAAAGCAAACCTTTGCAGGCTACAGAGGTGCCATTGTGTGAGTTCATGGCCCTTCCAGCAAAAACTGTCTGTTTTGTGCCTGGGGCCTGCGTGCAGCCAGCACTGCCTTTGTGTTGCTGTAAGAAACAAATCTCTGTGACACGCTGGAGCCGGAGGAATTCACTGCCACTGCTGTGAAATCTCAAGCACCAGGGTCGACACCACCATCAACACTGCCCCTCCCACTATAACCCAACCACTGACCTCTCTGGTGTCTGTCACAATCACAAAATCTCAAATTTACACAATTACAGCCGTGAACTTCCTTTTTTGTCAATGTCAAGCAATTGCAAAGAGTTACAAAGTGTCTCGAGTGTCAGCAATGTGATTCATATCCCGTCACACTGGAATGCACCGATGACTCTACTTTGTGGTCATTCCTCATTCTCCTTTTCAATGAGGTGGCAAAATGAGCGCATGTCTTCAGAACGTCTCTCAGCCCCCCAGGAGCTTAATGAGTTATAGCTCGTGTTTTCTTAGTATTGATTTAAAATCCAAATCAGCAACTTTACTTGCATCCAAAAGCTTCCCATGGGATGAGGTCAGAGCCTATTGTCTTTGTGTCAGAGCTGTGATGGGGCCGGGCCGGTTCACTCCATATCTCCCAACAATCCCAGTGTCACCTCATTGACCTCTCACCTTTGACCTCTGCAAAACAGTAGGGTCACTGTGCGACTGACAGCAGCTTCTGTTACTACAAACAAGGTAACAAGGTCTCTGTAGCTGCACCAGCCAATGACTCCTCTACCAGCCTGGATAACACTTGTTTTTTCTATTTAGTGATCCAAGCAAAAGTAGATGCGCCGGTATTCACACTTGTGTCTAGCGTCTCCAAGGATGACCTAGATGACCATTTGTGGTCTGCTAGGAGACCCTTGTACAGGTATTATATTAGTGTACTGCCATGCAAGTGCTAGCTACAGCAAAAATGCTTCAGGAGCTAATATTTATGTATGGATGATTCCTAATTTGGGGCTCTTCTCAACCACTCCGCCCTGTATTTTGGAGGTATTTTCCTTTTATATTCTTGTCGAGGATGCATTCACCTTGCTTAATTGTGTCCCAACTCATAATACAGTTTTTAGCATTTATCCAATACTGACCTTATTACTCATGATGCATTTTAAAACCTAGTATACACAGCTGCAGACATACACAAAATCACATTCACAATAGTGAAGTCATACCTGATTCATTACTGTATACTCTCCTGTGGCACTGCAGAGTTTCCCTTTGAGAAGTGAGAAGGAGGTGCTGAAAGCTTGTCATTTGCTCAGATTCCATTCTTGAGCGCAGGGTTTTTATGTGTGATATCTAGGTGATGGCCTCTCAGAATAGCTGCCAGTTGCCCTGGTTTTTCGCCAGACACAAAGCAAAACAAAACTTTTTTGTTTACAATCAAAAGGAGGAGAAGAAGAAGAGGGAAGGGAAAGACACCCATTAAAATAGAGAAGTAGAAGCATTCACTCTGAGATAATAAAGGAGAAATGGGAAGTGAGTGCAGCTTTGTGCGTAAGGTTTTGTATCGTCATGCTCAGGGCATCTCATAGAGGACTAATGGGTCACACTGAAGGAAAAGTATCATGCTAACGAGAAGTGTGAAATAACTTGTGCATCTTCTGTTTCTGTCACCTCTTCTGGCTGTGTCTCTGCAGCCAATCAGATATTCTCTTTTCTTGTTTCCTCCCTCTACTGTGAAGAACTGTATCCTCTGTTGACTTTTGACAATTGTGTTGTCTTCTTTCCTCTTTCTCACAGTTTTCATTCGACCTTTTACATAATTTCTATATTGACCTATTTCTTCATTAATCTGACATAGATCTCTTTTCCCTCTGAATGAAGCAGGGACAACATAGGATCATACAGGAGTGTTGTTGCAGGAATTTATCACTTTTTCTCTTTCACTCTACCTTTTTCCTGCTGTTCTTGGCAGTTTTCCAGTTAGTTTTAACACCCATCATGGCATGCTGAGCATTGTCCAATAGATGCCCTTGAGGAGGACATTCCTGTCTGGCACAACTCCTCTTTTCACGCTATTTATACTCAAATATCTTTGCACTGATACTAGTGCAGCGAGCAACTCCACTTTCTCTGTGGAAAAAGACACTCTTTTTAGATCGTAGTATTTTGGGAACTGTAAGATAAAAATCTCGGTACATTTCTACATGAGTACATGATGCATTTGTTAAACAATGTAAGTTTATTCTCAAATAAAGGTTCATTCAGATAAATGTCATATTCAAAGGAGCATAAGCTGAATAACATTTATTGTTTTGCTGTTCACTTGGCCTTTTTAACTTCAATAGTTATGGCTTCATATGACCTCAAGATTCAACCACTTATGTTCCTATTCATCCTAGAGGAAAGGAATGAACCACTTCTAGACAATATAGACAGAATGTACCATTGTTACTGGATGGACAGGAAAGACATGGCTGAATTTACTGAGAATTGCTCATTGGAAAAAAAAAAACACCCATTACTGGAAGAGTGGAGCTTCTTCTTTCACATGAAGAGCCCCATCAGAGTCCTGCTTTTCAAACCCACTCAGTGTGCAGCTCTCCTGCTTTCAGAAGCTCCAGTAAAAGAGCTGCAGGGGGAAAAGGGGGGAGGGAGAAATGACATGGTGTTGAAACTAAGCCTGAAAGACAATTTGTTTGCCTTCTTTCAGCTAATTCTGGCATATGAAGTGTACACCCATCACAAACTACAGTGTTAATGATCCACTAAATATCATCTATGACATACTAGGAGAGCAAGAGTATGTTTTTTTTTTTTTTTTTTTTTGCCACAGCCTAAAAGTAGCTTGCTGATATACACCAACTGTATATTAGTTCATCAGCTGGGCCTTGGGAAAACACAGACTCAGTGCACTTGTATATTTGTTTTTGGTTTGTGAATGCTTACTTTTCAATCTGTGCCTCATGACCATGATTGGGTTTAAAAGAGACTATTTCATATGCATAAAATTATCACCCGTGGGCTTAAAATGCCACCACTATTGCTACATATCAAGAAGGCAAGCAGCTACACTGAGAAGCACTTAATACTGTCATCAAAGCAGGTGGTGGGGTGGGATGGGATGGCCTCACTGTGACACTGTAAGTGGGATGAGGGTGAACAGAGAGGTGGTAACGGACAGTGGGAGGGGTGTGGAGAGGTCGGTTAAGCACTGCGTATGAACCAATAAGCTCTGCACAGGTTGGGAAATATTCACTCTAAAAAGCTCTGATCTGTTTTGGTGGTTGGCCTCCCTGAATGAGCCTCAGGGTATGGAGTATTTACTGAGTGTGTTCCATCCTTCATGCATGGCAGACTCTGTCCTCACACCGTCATCATAACAACACAACAGAAACACTGGGGACAGCTGACCTGTGGACAGGGCTTAAAAATATACACTATTTTTTTTTTTTTGTCATACTTAACAGGAAAAAGATCTATGTTTCTGATATGTGTTCTATATGGATCCTCAGAAATGAAGGGCCTGTTCACCCAAAAGCCAAAAAAAACTTTTTTTAGCGTATAAGTTCCTACAGTCAGGGAAAAAATTATTAGACCATCAAAAGTCATAAAAAGGGTTATGCAATTAAATACTAACTCGTGTGTGTATCATGTGACTAAAACAGACAGAAAAGAAAACATGGAATGTCAAAAATCACTGTTTTTGTCAGTGATATTAATGTAAGAACTGAAGTGATTTTGGTTATCACAAAAACATGGAAAAGTTCTTAAATTAAACTGTTAAGAGGTATATTTGTTGTTATCATTATATTTGTCCAACTAAATGCATCTTTAGTTGTACAAAGCATTAAAATGATCAAGAATTTAAAGAAAACAAGGGTGGTCTAATCATTTCATCAACAGTGTTAGGGGATCTGCTTAACCCTATAAAACTGTATGTATCATATTTACTACACCAGGTTCTGAGACCTTTATCTTATCAATGAGATCAATAGTTTCCTTAAAAACCTGTTGTATATGACCCAATATGTGTTTCCTGTCCCCTGGTGGATTATAATCCCACTAACCCTAACCCCCCCTTTCAATGTTATTCCTAACATTAAATCATCTGACACATTTTGTAAATTACATTAAGAAGAACATTTATACAGTTTTTTCAGTTGAAAACTGAAATATGCCATTCAAGGGGAATAAAAAGGCTGTAAAAAGTTTTTTGTTCAATTCCCCCAAAATATGTTAATTTATGGCAAGTTTTTAATGGATCAGGCTTTACAGGTTATTAATATTTATTGGTAATTTGAAAGTATTAATGCAGGTATCTCAATAATGTAATGAAATGCAGCCATAGAAATGAAAATAGGACTTTACCTACTGCTAGTTTGAAAGACAGTAGAAGTAGATTAAATTGGCAGAAAGACCACATTTTTTTCAATGCACACTGAAGGTGTCATTCAGTGACAATGAGTCATTAGCGTTAGTTTACGGAAAAAGTAGGAAGGAAGGACAAAAGATAGAAAATGAACCAATAAACACAGCATGAAACAGGACACAACCCCTGGTGTTCTGTGATTACAGTCTACAGTCTTCCAAAATTTTTTGCCCATTTTTTGTCAGTTGGTCCCTGTCATCAGTTTTCGACATCTAAGGACAGACATTGACTTCTATCTGATACCCTGTGTGTCGAGAATCACTCGCTGTACTTGTGGGATTCCTTGGGTGTGGAAACACACACCAAGACATAATAACTAAGCGGCAGTATGTGACGACGTGGGAATGATAAAGAGTTGTTTGGAAACAACCCTAAAAATGGAAATTAAAAATAATAATCCCATGATGTATCTCAAGGTTCCTAGATTTGACTTAAAGGAGTGATATTTAGCTTTTTTAAAAACATTTTTCTGTGTTAAAAGCGACTGGGTAGCCTAGTGGTTAACGGCTGGCTTTGGTGCTGAAGATGGCAGGTGATACTTGGGAAAGGTCCTTTACGCTATATATCCCAATGTAGCCACAAGGGGGCACAAGCCTCATTGTGCCGTTCCCAAGCCCGGTTGTGTCAGGAAGGGCATCCAACGTAAAAACCTGTGTCAAATCAACGTGCGAATGTGATTCACTGTGGCGACCCCAGAAGGGAAAAACCGAAAGAACTCATCAGACACTTCCTTATGGTCTTCATAAACTGTAAATGCTCTACTTGGACATGAATTCTTCATTAATTCAACTCCATAGCTCCATCTTTATCTATATTTGCGAGTAATGACACAAGAAAGGTTGTTTTGAGCGCTGGCCCTTTAAATGCACATGAACCCTCCCCCTCCAGGTTGACTGGGCTTTGTCCTATTCAGCCACTTGTGTTCTATAATACAACCAATAATTGAACATATGTGGTAATCGTCTCGAAATTTGGACATATTTTCGGTTTTTACTACAACCACTGCTTCTCACAAACAATTATGTCGTACTCTGAGAAATGTTCGTCGGAAGTCTTGACCTTATATATGGATATATTGTGATGTAACTTGATATAAAATGTAACAAAATAAGAAGGAATTGAAATGGATTGTAGAAATCCACTCGATTTTTTTTTTTTCCAAAATGACTCGAACAAAATTTTTGAAGCAAAAATCTACTTCAAACTTTATGAACTGTCCCCAAATTCACAAATAAATGTACCAAAGAATAATACAAGTGGGTTAGGAAAAATATGACCTCTTTAAACCTTTTATCAAACACTTGACTATTTTTGGTAATTTCTGCAAACATTAAATATGGGGCCAATCCTGTGCCTTAGTAACGTCAAGAAGCATGTTGGTTTTTCTAACACTATATGATGATTCAGGTAGATTTTATAGAAATTCTGAAGCTGTAAATAGCAAATATGAGTGATTTTTGTCAGTTTATGACCTTATAACTGTTGCATGTGTTTACTTTTTAGCAAGTGTCTACATGGGTGTTTTTTATGGCAAGAGGAGGGAGACCGCTGTCACAGCAACTGACAGGGAGGAAGATGACGATGTCCAGTAACACACTATGGTTGAAATTTTAATTTTCAGATTATTTCAGTGACTGCCCTATAAAGGGATAAACCATAATTCTGCCCTAGAATTGAAATTAAACTTAACAACCCAGATTTCTATTCTCTGCGATAAATAATTTGGTGACTTGACCCTTTGACCTTATAAACCCCATGAGACATTTATCTGCGAACACCAAACCAACAGTGTTTCCTCCTCTGTGATGAAGATCTTAGGGGAGGACTGAGGAAAGACAAGCTGTGTGTTTTTTAACAGGGGTGAGGAGGAAGGTTCATAGGTCGACAAATTTAACCAGCGTGACCATTTGAGGTCCACTGGCTGCTCTCTGAGGTCGTCCTTTTAGACAGAGCACCTGTTGAGAGTGAAGATTTTAAGACAGATGCTATTTATTGATATTATCCAAACAAAATTCTCATCTGCAGCATTCATCTCTTTTCCTGTACCGTTCATAACTGAGCTTTACGCCTCAGACCTGGCCAGATTTTCTCTAGGTTTTAGTTTATATAGCAAGCGGTGAGAGTCATTGGCTTTTGGGTTTATCCAAGGCAGCAGTTAAAGTACAGGACCACAGGCGTAAAGCTGTCAACATGTGGACACGGTCATGGAACACAGCCTCGCCTGTCCCCACAGCAACTTTATAGGAATGTTTAACGCCCCCCACCACCTAAACATATCTGTCCTCTGTATCGTATTTTCCCCTTGCCAGCCTGCTTAATATGCAGGCTGTGATTTCCCCCCACATTCCATCAGATAAATCTCCACTCAGGATCTCTCTAGAACAAAGACGTTAAGACTTGTTGGAAAATCTCCTACTTTCATCTCGACGCTTGCCCACCTATGTTTGGTGTTTTAAGTCATTCTTACTAATATCAGTTTACAGACTGAGGGATATTTGCTCTGTTGATATAAGCCACTTAAATTGCCTGTGTGTATCAGTTTATGTGCAGAGACAAAGTGAGAGGTACTTATGTGACAGTGTCTGTATGTAAGATTATCCCCCCCCCCCCCATTTCTTTGAAGTATACAAGATGGGACGGGCCAGCCTGTCGCCTGACAATGAGGAGTCTTTGATGTAATGGACTCTAAAATTTGACAGCCTGTATCCTACAATCCCACAATGCACCATTTGTGAGAGAAAATCACAGATTTAAAACATCATTATTATCCTGCTTTTTGCTTTTTGATCATCATATGGTTCCTCCTTTTGTTGGCTGGCAATGAACATACACATACACAGAGCTTAGTGAATCACTGGGTCTCTGTTAGACAAATGATTCTGTCAGTTTTGGCTTATTTGTCAGGTGAGAAATCAGCAACCGGTGAACAGAAAGCTTTGCCTGAGATGGTCGGGGGCAAATCAAAGAGGATAGAAAACCACATGTAAAAGAGGAATGCAGGGTATACACTGTATGATTTTAGGCTATCCCAGATGAAAAGATGATCAACATGAAAGAAAAGTGACAAGATGTTTGGTAGGAGCTCCATCACAATGGTCCCAAATCATACATTAACAGAGGTGCAGTGTCGTAGTGGAACAGATGGAAGGTTCAACCCCCTGTTGGTCTACAACAAGGGTGTCAAACTCATTTTAGTTCAGGGGCCACATTCAGCCAAATCTGATCTGAAGTGGGCAGCACCAGTGAAATAATAACATCATATATAAATAATGTCAACTCCAAACTTTTTTCAGTTTTATCTACAAACTATGCTTTAAAACAATGTGAATAATATGGACAAACTGAAAAAAATAAGTGTATTTTTTTTTTAACAATATTATGCTTCAGTTTATCATTTACACATGAACTTTATAATTTACAGATCACAGTGGATCTACAAAGACACAACACATTCAATAACAGATAATAATATTGTTAAAATTTAACTTCTCTTAAAACATTTCAGGTTGTTCATATTTCCTCACATCAATTTTCACATGTTTTGCAAAATTAGAATTTGTTTTGGTGTAAATACATGACAATATTTACAGAGTTGTGAGTATTTATTTGATATTATGGAAGTATTTTACCAATTTGACCCACTTGAAATTGAATCGTTCTGTCTACAGCCTCTGCTAAAATTATTAATATCTTAGTTTAATTTTATCATTTCACAAAGTCATCACACGGGCCAGACTAGACCCTTTGGCGGGCCAGATTTGGCCCCCGGGCCACATGTTTGACACTCGTGATCTAGAGCCTTTCTCTGCTGAGTTACGCAGTCCTTTCTGGGAGAGGTTTCCTCTTTTTTCTCATAATTTACTGTGTATGTATAGGTTTATTCTTCTGTAAGTGCTCTTGACCAATGTACTGATGCAAATCTGGAGGTTGTCTGTGAGCACCTTCAATGTACAGTTGCATAGTTTTATTCCAAATTTTAGGATGACTATTTCTCAAACTGCCACTATGACCCATGTCTATCAGACAACCAAAGAAACTGTGGCATAAAGTGACGCTAACATATGTTTATTTATGGTAGAGGTACTTTTCTTAAGGGTTTCTGTTGAAAAATTGGCATCTCAATTATTTGACCAAGCCATGACTGGGTCCACATTTTTGTCCTTCTGTTCTTTGAAATGTTTCTATTTTTTTTTTTTTTTTTTTATCACTCATGCGTTTATGTGTTTCTCTGCTCAATATTTAGAAATGTCATGCACCGTTGGCTTTTTTCTTTTTTATGTAAACTTGGCGTGGGTGCTTTCATCGTCTCAAAATCAATCTTGATGATATACTCAAGTTTATTAGATCTGTGACATATAGTAGACTTTAAACTGAGCAGCAATCACACATTCTGCAGAGGAAATGTGAGGCAGGTTAGAGATAGACACACAACCGTATCCATGGTGGGCACACACTAATCTTTGTGGACTAAATTAAGACTTAGAAATAGGAGATACAGGAGGGCTGCTTAGTGCAGCGTAATCAAAGGAACAGTCATATCCCTGCCAGTCTAATAGCATAGCGATAACATGTGATAACATCGGGAGCGGCTTTTTTGAAATGCTAGCATCCTCCCCTCTTGTGCCTAAGCCTCTCTATCAACATGGACATCAGCCAGAACCCGGTTATGCTGCCACGCCAATTTTGTTTCACTTTGTTCTGCTGCTACTTTCTCTATCCCATATTTATTTTCCTGCTTGGTACTCTTACTTTAAAGTGGAGTGACACACAAGCTGGTTTTCCAGCACAGGTTTCCTGTGTTTGGAAGAGGGGGGCAGGGATGTGAAAACAGAGGAAGAGGTGAGAAGGTCACACGGAAAGAGGCCGGAAAGTGTGGAGGTTAATTGAGAGGTAAATCTGATGATAGACCTTTGGATTCCAGCGTTTAAATTCATGTTGCTGCACAGAATCCCAGAAAGAAAAGTCATAATATAATGGGCGGTTTGGTGTAATGCGACCCCAAAATAAGATAACCATGAACTCACACTCTATCACATATTCCACAGACAATACAAACATGATATGTACCTGGTTTATCTGTTAAACATGGCCACAACAGAGACGTTGTCAAGCAAAGTCCACAGCAACCATATCTGCGAGATGGCAGCGGACTGCAGGACATTATCAGCTGTAGATGAAAGATATCACACTTGACAAAAAGATTGTAGCAGCCTGGGCTGTGAAAAGTGTCAAGGTGTTGTGAGCATGTACATGTAAGGCACAAAAGGCATCTTTGTGTGCTGTAAAGAAGTCTACAAGCCTGTCAAATACTAACAACAGCAAAGAAAAGAGACAATCCTGAAATCCTTTAAAGTGTTATGTAACTACAATTCAAATGGGAAGTGAAACAAACTTTTCCTGCAGCTTTCTATAGTGTGTTATTGTTGTATAAATGGTAACTTTGGCAAACAGGTTGCACACTTGCATGGATGAATGGATAAATGAAAGAGAACTACTGAGAAAGAGAAAAACCGAACTGAAACTTATCTTTACTTGGCAATAATGCATTGTAATTTTGTGTAATTCTGTGGGTTAGCAGGACTTCATTTGCTGACTTGGGTCTCTCTGATGCCTAGTCAAGTCAAATACAAGCACGATCAAGCTTGAATTCAACATGCATTTGCTAATGTACAGGTTTTCTGTGTAAAAAAGACTATTACCTGATCCTCTTCAGGGTCACACAGGGTCAGACTTGCAGCAGAACACACTGTTAATAATTTGGATGGTTGGAAATGTTTTTCTCATTCCCATCCCACAGATTTCCAGCAGTCTCTTTCCTTCTTTTTCCTATTTATCCACCCACTGTTCACTCGTCCAAATTATGCAGACAGCATTTCCTCTAAGGTACAACTCTGAGTCTATCTGTCTGTCTGTCTCTTATTTGGACAAAACACTGAAAAACCCTTTCTCATGCCGTTCCAAGACACTTCGTACTTTTGTCCCACAGCTGGATGCAAAGGCACAACACTGTCTAAATAAAGCCATTAAAAAGATTTCTGTAGTAATAGTATGAGTAAAATTGCTGAAGATACCAGATACAAAGACAGCAGTGTCATCATGGGAAAGTGATGTCTCTGGGTCCTTTATTTATGGCTTGAAAGACTAATAATTGTCTGGCTTTCTGAACGCTATTCCATTAGTCTTCAAATGTCAAAACACAGAGGAGGTATAACATTACCATCTACAACATCCGCAAGCAGAACAACCATACACACACCCTGCTCTACACCCCTTTCTTCTGTTCTCATGCCCCCGCTTTCTCCCACACTCCCTCCTTTTATCATTTTACCAGGCACATCACATGATCTTCTGTTCCTCCATCGCTTGTTCTTTGTTGCTTGGCCGTGTGCTCCTCACAGTCTTTTCTATTCATTTCCATGTGTTGTGATTATTGAAAATGGTCCCAGTTGGGAACTACTGTTCTGTAAAATAACCCAATGTTGGTTCAACTTCAACTCTAATATATCCACCACACTGCAGTCATTGTTTTCTCCTGCTCAAATAAGACTATTTTCCACCTCTTTTTTCCCCCTCAATAACAAATCCTCATTTTATTTCTCAGTCATGATTTATCTAAGTCCCTTTGCCTCTTTTATTCAGCCTTCTGTCTTCCAGAGTTTTGTAGCTCACTTTTCCAATTTTGAAGCATAGGAAGTGGGAAAAGCTACATTAAACTGACAGTTTGGCCTATTCTGAATGGAAGAACAAGTCAGTGGGGGAAACAGACACTCTGAGGAATGTCATTACTTTGCAGAAACCTGCTAACGTATCCTAATTTGCTCCAAGATATTATTCAACATCTATCAATCAGCAAGTGCACAACACATTACAGATGGGCCTGCACACACAGACTCAGGTTGAAGAGGACATTTACATAAATTACTCATTAGAAATGTCTGGAGAAGAAACATTAATTGTATCTGAATCACTGATTAAATTCAGATGGCTGACCTGTACAGACATGTTGTTGGTTAAGCTGCCTGTGAACAGACATAAACACTGTGAAATGCATGCCAGAAGTGTTGCTAATAGAAGGAAGGGGGTGTCTCTTACCGTTAAGAACTTTGGAGAATTGTTTCTGGAGAGAAAAAACAACAAGTTATAATGAACATAAATTAGTTTTGCAGTTGTCACGAGTCACTTGATATACTGCTTTTGAAAACAGAAGTCTTTAAATTTACCATGTTACTTGATAGATAAGCTTGGCTGAACTCACCACATTGATCCTCTGCATGCAGCCACAGGGCCTCTGTGGAGTGTTTGGCAAGGTTTTGACACATTCAAATGGACCTACTGTTCCTGCAAAATAAAACATAATCACTGTTAGAAGTACAAAGTAATGTATTACAGTAACAGATTACTTTTGCTGTAACACAGTAGTGTACGGCATTACTAATCTATTTTCTATAATATCTTATTTGTCTTACTGGTACATGTTCAAAAGCACTTGTGTTTCAACACTTTTTGCCCCTAATTTAATTGTTCAAATGAAAAAACAAAACTTCCATCCATCCATCCATTTTCAACCGCTTAGTCCCTTTCGGGGTCGCGGGGGGGCTGGAGCCTATCTCAGCAACTA
>JAPSES010000069.1:5880578-5893906 GCA_029822895.1 Maxillicosta whitleyi | reverse complement strand
TACATGTGTTATTTATGATGAGACTAATTGAAAAGTAATACAAGAGTCATGTAATGTATTACAATTCTGAGACTAATATTTTAAGGTAAAAAGTAATCTGCAGTCTATTACAATTTGGAAGTAACTAGCACAAGACTGAAAATAACTCAATACATGACGCAAACACAAACCAGTGGTGGCAAAAGTTAAAAATGCACAGTGTGTAATGTTAAAGAATGTGTGTGCATTGAAAAGTAAGAGACAGAAGACAGTATATTTTAGGTTACAATTTTAGCTAATAGTGGATGAAATGAAGTAAAGGCCAGACTTTTTTTTTTCGCCCAAAAAGATAAGCAGAGGCAGAGGTACAGTGGGAGTGCGTGTGATGGAGCAGCAGTGGGCTGTGACGAACACAGAAAGGAGAAAGACAAGAAAAGGAGGGAATGTGATAGGGCCGATAAAATCCACAGCAGAAACAAGATCCATAAGTGTATAAAAATATGAACGCAGCGGACGAGCACGAGAAAATGGGGATAAAGTGCAGATGAAAAAGAGACCATTTTAAGAAAAAAAAAACCCCCAAAAAACAAGTACATTACAGCTAAGACCAGTATGACGCTGATAGAAAGCATGTGCCAGGTTTACTCAGGGATGTGGCAGCTTTTTCTTTTTTTTTTTTTTTTGCCGTCCAATCAGCGTGTCACAGTGTTTAGTACGTCCCTGTGTCTCGGCCAGTCTGTTCTGAGTAAGAATTGTTTACAGCTGTCAAGATAACATCAGCAAAACACATCTCAGGACTCACGCTACAGCCTTGAGCCACCTCTCCCTCTCCCTTTTCTCATCACATAAGTACAAAAGTGCTGCTGTAGACATGACATAAGCCAGTTACAGATGACTAAAGGTGGTGAATCATACTTCAAAAATCAGAATGATGTGTTTTGTGATGAAAGTGGAGGACAGGTCTGTTTTTGTCTGAGAACATGAAAATAGGTGAGATGATCAAGTATTTTAAAGCCTATATGTTCTTGTGTATTCTTAATGAATTGGAGTTACATTTTATAGGTTGACAGGTTGTATGGTGTCCTAAATAAGTTGTAATTGCTCTTTGTCTACAGTAAATCTAGAAAGATTCATGTGCCTATTAATCTCCGTAAATAAACCCCCTTTTTTCTAAGCCTTTATCAGCCGTCATGGGTCCTTTGCACCACTTTTTAAACATTTTTATCCTGTCTCCACTCGCTTTTCATCCATGTACGACATCTCTCCTCTGCAAAAGTAGATTCTATGTCTGTCTGCAGGCTGTCTGCGGGCTGTGGATGAGTTGGGGAACTACCCCTCCACACTTTTATTACCTGTACAATTTTCATGTGTGCTAGCTGTTGCTTCAGAGCTGCAGATGAAAGAAACCTTGAGACTCAATGGGTGTGTGGGCTCCTCATGCAGCTTAAGTGTATGCTTGTGTTTCTCATTTGACTTGGAATTCATCCAGATCTGTCTTCAGACCTGGATGTCTGTCATCATTTTCTTCTGTGTTTCATATGTTACTCTGTCTGTATTTCTATTCTGTATCTGGTTTGCTGTTTCGCATATCTTTCTTTCCCAGGACCCACATTTGTTCCTGTCTGGACTGTCTCATTATAATTCCTAACACCTCTTTTATTCAACCTTCCTTCCTTTCTTTCTTTCTTTCTGTTTTACATAATGTCAATTTATGGTCCCATATTCTTAACCTTTACGAACTGTTCTTTTTTCTTAAGCCTTCATGGTTTGCTTCGGGTCAAATTTGACCCAGACCAATAATTCCCTCATAGTAAGTGTCTATATCAAATGTTGAACTACAGATTTATTTAGAATGTCTATATAGACTATTCCACATTAATAAGCATAGGTATTATATAAATATAATATTTCAGAGCAGGAAGAGCGTGTTTGCCATTGTGATTTATATATAAAATTGACCTTTCCACTCTCAGTGTCCAAAAATCTGTAGTACCTGCACAAAAGTATAAAATTTTAAATGTATTCAAAAAAATTTTTTTTTTTAAATTTTTGTATATTTGCCAAAATTTAGGAAAATCATGAAATTTCAGGATAAAAGAATGATGCTTAGGTTATTTTTACTACTATTGAATGTCAAAATTGAGTCAACTTTGACCCGACTAGTATGTAAGGGTTAGAACCTTTTAATCTGTTTGTTGTTCAAAGTTGACTGTAATTTTTCAAACCACCATTCATCATTTTAGTCCTGTCTTCTATGATTTTATGAATTGCAGTCATTATCTGATGAGGAGGCTTAGGCCAGGCAGAGGTAATAAAGCCAGTTACACTTTCTTCCTCTCTGTCTGGCATGAGTGGAGAATGGACAGGGATTTGGAGCCTGAACTGCTGTAATTTTATCCTTAACATCTGAGTAGGCCAGTGGAAGTGGGAAGGTAAGCCTGGAGCAATGATAAGGGGAGTGAGACGGTGCGCCCACAACTCACTGATGTGTTTACAGACCACTCCTCTGGTCCTTGATGACACCCACAGAGTATGACTTGCACTGAAGAACGTGTGAAAAATTTGTGTTGAGTGTTCAGAGAATATATATTTCAAACTACAGTGTGCAGTGGTACATGAATATGTTCATATAGTAGATGTATGAATACAAGGAGTGCTCAGTGTATTATAGTCCACTATATGTAGTATTTTCTTATGCTTGTTTTTCAAATGTATAAATATGTCAATTAAGGGTTATGTTTCTCTAAAGGATTGTTGCTGTGTGGTCTAAGAAACATGGAAACATTTCTACTGTTCTTTTAGTAATATAAAATTCATGCTGAAACTATTTTGTCAATTTTTCATGATTATCAATTCCACCATTGATTTCAGATTTTTTTAAATTAATATTTTGTTTTTATTTTTTGCATGCATGGCAATGTGTTGTGATGTGGCATGTATTATAACATGCACAGTAAAATGGAAGGAAGTGTCCTACTGTATGTATCTGTGTGCAGTCCTGTTTAATTTGACATCAGAATCAAGTTGTCCTATGTGTTGTATTTACATGAAACTGGAAATGACATATGTATGTGAATGGATGTGGATATGTGCCTTTGTGTTTCACCTTTAGTGTAGGCATATCTCTGGTGTGCATGGCAGATTGTTTTGGAAAATCCTCACATTTTAGTAGATCAAATAGAAGAGAAACTCTGGGGTTCCTGGGGTTCAGACTGGCAACTAAAAGAGGCCCAGACACAGGTGTGTGTACTCTATGGAAAGGAAAGGAGAGGCTGTGAGTGTGACTGGGGGGGTTTTTAGCCTTTGGAAAGTTGCCAGGTCTACCCACTAACCCCCCACCTGGGCTTGGATTCCTCGAGTCGGCAGGGTTTGCATGCAATGAGGGAATCTGCTTTCTGCAGATAGTATGGAGAGTATGCATGGTGCAAACTACACTGGATCTAAGGTACGGTTAACCACAAGGTCATTTTTGTGGGTGGGCAGTCAGAATGGGAGAACCATTAAAAAAAAACTGGAGCATTTAGTTTCAGGATAAGAAGTGACAAAGCTTTATAGTTTTGTGTAAATACAATTAGTAAATCAGGTATGCCTTTGGCTTCCATGGAACCTTGTGAATGACAACAGATTTCAAAAAGTAAATAATGTTATATAATCCTTTAAACCAGGTTTAATAAGAATATATTTACATTTCACAGAGTTGTGAAAAGACCCGTTGCTAAAAGAGGGACACTGCATCTGCAGGACGTGGAATGTATGCTTGGCACCATGCCTGAGTTCAGGAAAACATCAAATAGCTGTTTCAAGGTGATCGGCCTCTCCATCTTCTCATCACACTATGAGCTGTCAAGGATCCTCATCATAAGAAAATGAAACAAAGGACAAGAGACGCCTAGCAGCCATTTTAAGCCCTGCCTTGACAAGTACATTTGTGCTACCCGCAACACCTAACCAATCCCTTCTCCGTTTACTTTTCCAGTTTTAAAAAAGTAGTACAAAGTCACAAATGCATACACCAAGGGGTATTGTAAGGCAATACCAAGCTGGGTTTTCCCCTTTTCTCAAGTGCAGCAGTGGAACATTAGAAAAACCCAGACAGCACACCCTTGGCTAAAAAGAAAAAAAAAATTAAAAGAGCAGCTGAAAGGTGCATTGTGAAGGTATTCTTCAGGGAGTTCAGTCTAATAATCACAGGCCTGGAAGGGTTTATTTTCTAAATAAGACATCAAGGGCCTGTGTATTAATCACAGGCCATGTAACTCTGTCACACGTCCCCCCCAGTGGAAAAACATCTCCGTGGTCAGAGAGCGTTTCCCCACCACGTCCGGCTCTCATGTCTCAGGACCCCCGCTTCGCCTCCCTGGGCCATATGTTCCCATGTACATGAACACATAAACACATGCTTACACATTTACAGTGTTCTCCGAGCAGCAGCGACGGTGCAGCAGAGTACAGTAGACACAGGTACTGCTGTTCTGAGAGGGCTCAGAAATAAAGTGTTACCTAATGGGTGGATATGTGTTGCTCTGAATGGAGCTTTGTGAGGATGCTCTTAGCTCTTACTGCATTTTGGTAGATACCTTCTTATACGTGCCGTCATATTTTAGTCAGTGGGATGTCTATGTGGGGCACTCTCACTGGTTTCCTATCACTGCTGATGATCCTGCAGTAGACGGTTATGAACAACTGAGGAGCAAATGGATGAAACAATTGTTTATTTTGTTTAGTGTGGTTCCATTTCAGTTTCACTAAAGCGTGACGTTGCATCTCCCTGAACTGGGGTCTTGACTTCTTTTTATTGTAAAGCCATGACGTATCCTTAGTGCTGCAGCCAGATATCTCAGCTTGGCCCAGGCCTGGCTTGCCACAGGCTCCACTGCTGGACAAGAGGCCTGCAATTATAGCACACTTCAAAGATGCCAGTCAGTCAAAGACAGCATTCATGAATTTATTTTGGCAAACCCCCATCCACTCCCCCTTTTTTGCCTCCTCACCTTTCCACCTCCCACCTCCCGCCCCTTTGCCCTTCTTCCGTCTTTCCCACCATCCCTCAAGCTTGTTTAGATGAGCGATTAAGGAGAGAAACAAGTGCAAATGGAGTTTGGTTTGGCACAGATATTTGTTGACACAGAGTAAACTGAAATATCTTTCTGCGTAGTTTTCCCCTCACCTAATTCTGGACTTGGTGGATGTCGGCAAAGATGAGGGGAGGAGTGGGTCTCATGTGCCCAAACAGGGAGGCTTTAGTCCTGGGTACACAGACTGTCCCTCTGCCCTCCACTCACCCCACCTCCTTCAGCTTATCCAGAAATAAAACCTAAAGAGAGGGGGCAGGAGGACATGTTTCACCTCAGGCCATCTGCTCCACGCAAGCTATTAGATGTTCAATTAACATGGTAAACTGATAGTTTGCCATGTCAACAGCACGCTGTATCACCAAGCATTAAGTTCTGTCCCCTTATTCAACCCCCTTTCCCCTTTAAGCCGCAAAGTAGGCCAACTTCAACCGTCAATGACAAATTTAGAGAAGTGTTTATTCTCTGGCCATTTAATTCTCTGCCAAGGTTTATTTGATCATGAGAATTCTGTGTATGTAAGGGACTAATAATACTACTTCCTAAAACTTGTTATTGAGTAAGGGCTTTAAAGTGGCCTGGCCAGTTATTTGAATGGAGAGGAACAGCTGGTATATTATTTCCATATATTTCTCTTTTTTGGAGGGGCTTCATAAGTGATCATATGTCAGAAAATTCCAGTTGTCTACCAACTGCTGGGCGAGACCATCTCTTGTAAACTGTGATCCTGATCCAGTCTGAGACCCAGGTTGGCTGTGGTAGGCCCTGTAACAGTTACACTTACAGGGCCCAAGAGCTTTGGGAGTGACGCGTGTGTATTGTGCATGTGTTTGCATGTGTGAAAGCATGTGTTAATTTGCTCATCTGTCTGTTTTGGGGTATCTGTGTGGGTATTGTAGGGCACTGAGTGGTATGTACAGGAGTGTCTGTAAATGTTTGTTGTTAAAGCAAACCAGACACCTCAGCCCCAGTGGGCCACAGCTCCACCATCACACCCCCTGGAATCTGAAACCTGATGCTGGAAGTTGGGCAGTCAGGGTAATTAGGGGGACCCACCACGCTGGTGGTGTTACAGTTTGGCTCAGGTGTCCAATTCGTCACACCACAGACTGGCCCCAGCCCGCACCAGCCTGGACCGACACCCCGGGTACAGCACTGTCTCTGAGGTGGAGTCATGCAGCCGGGGGACCACTTTGTACACGTCTGTATGGCTCCCATGGGTCCAACTTATACATCCATCTGCGCTGGCTCCTCTAACTCGTTAAAAGGCACAAACCTGTGGTACTAAATCATAAGGCTGTCACACACATCACACACACCTGGTGGGACTTGTATCCCTGCAGAACAATAACTGTCACATTCTTGATATTGTGAACACACTGAGTGGACTTGAGGACTTGTTATGCTGATGAGCACAGAAATATCACATCAGATATGTCCAGCCAATGTGCCACATACACACACATCTTAGCAGCTCATTCACTTAGAAAAAAATGTAGCTATTAAACATTTCTAAAAACAATGGATACATACCATGATAGTGTTGTGAAGGTCAAATCAGTGTTAACATTTATACATATGTGTATATCTACTTGACAGTGTTTTGCCAGTTTTATTCAATTATGTAAGCTTTTCTTCATTTGGCAAAAATGAGTTGTGTTGGATGAGTGGCATACGAAATCCAGATATCCACTGTATCATAAGCTAATCATAAAAATCCTTATATTACATTCATAAATAAATCACATTATGTATAAATATAATATCCAATACTTCTGAAAAGCGCCATGTTTAGGTCAACCTTAAAACATGGAAGTATCTTGAACTGTTGATATTATACTTATTTTTGAGATTATATGGTTTATAGAAACAGACAATGACATTTTATTCTGGCGACTGGGTTGATCTCAGTCTGAGAGCGGAGGTAGTTATGGGTTAAGACTACAGTGAATGAGCTCACATAGAGGCAGCTTTGTTAAGATTCACTGTGCTCCAAATACCATCCAGCTTGGCCACAAGACCCTACATGGGAGAAAAGGACACTGCAAGAAGGGAGAATACTGAGACCTGATCACAGTTGCCCATGGTACAGGTGACACTTCATCACAGCCTGTACCTTTCTATGCCTTCTGCACTGTGTACTCATATCTACATATCTATCTCATAATCTATATCATAAGTGTGGAAGGTCTCAGAGCATTTATGTGTGTATATACACAGTTCTGAGAAATTAAGATGTTTTTAACTTGCCAGTTTGGTACCTACAGTCGAGGAATAGCCTCATCTCCATCTTAAATATCTCAGTAAGTTTTTACGACCATTATATTGGAAGATATTAGTAATTTTGGAATACAATAGCCTTACAATCACGTTGATATGCCCATGATGGTTGATTGGAAAGGGAATCCCACGCTGCATGATGGGAAATGTTGACTGGAAGTGCAGTACCATGCTGCATGATGGGAAATGAAGTTAAAAACAGAAATGACACATTTGTTAACTTCAGTCCCTAGATATCGATATTAATATAACCTGTGGTTCCCCATGGGTCAATACCCTAGTCTATACTGTACATATACATACACACCAGAACACACATTCAAGTATGTAGTACTTGGCAAAGCCTTTTGTTCACATTAAAGTGTGATGCTGGAGTTATTTTTCCTTGCCAATATCATACCTGACAACTTGCAGAAAGGTGCAGATTATAAATCACACACAAATAAAATCACTCAATGTCTTGTCATTGTCTTTTCTCCACTCTTTGGCTTGTGTCCATGTAGGGCTAAAGATAAAAAAAAAGTTCTAAGGTTTAGAGTTTGCTGTTCGTCACTCCACCCTGTTTATTTAGCACATGATAATATTCTCATCAGAATGGGACTTGTTTTACACGTGGTGGTTGTGAAAAGTCTCCAGAGAAAATGACAGTTGTTACCGTTGTTGTTTTTGTGTCTAATGTAGCACTACTCACAATAATAAGACTCATTTTGGATCAGTTATTCCTGTAATGTTTAATTCCCTGTGTAGTGTATACAGTGCATGCTATCTTGCACTGCTGTGAAAATGTTTAAACACATACACACAAGCCATGAAAGTACAGTATGTCCATAAGAGAACAAGACCAGACCAGAGTGAAATAATACTTCTCAAGCCAATTATCAACACAAGGAGAAAACCCAGTAGATGATAAATTGAACAGGATATATTATTATTATTGTAGTAGCAGTAGTAAAGTGTATTATACCTATACAACAATAATAACTACTTTTCAGGGTCAAGAAATAAACAAATGTCTTTGCTTCTATAGCAGCTGACCTTTAACCTCCTTGCACTATCCTGTCATGGCCATGCCTTGAGGCGGCATTGTTAATGGCTCTCTCCACTGGTATGCAAAGAGCGTGAGCAGAACAGAGAGGATCCTGCCAACACAGCATGAAAAAAAAGCCTGACCCTCTGTGCATTAGCGCCTGCACACACCTAGGTGGTCCTGAAAAAGATGGACAGAAAGGGAGGCAGAGAGACACAAGAGTACACTGGAGGACATTAGTTATGTGGGGGAGAGACTGTCAGGTTGTCTGTGTCAACAATAAGGAAATAATTGGCCTCTGTGGCCCCTGTAGGGCGCGCCGTGGCAGCCTGGGGGCCTGCTGGGGTTGGGTGGGGCACGGCCCTGGCATTATACACAATTAGGCCAACAAGGGGGTCAAATCAGGAGGTCCCAGCCCTGTCGTTCATGAGAGGGATGTCTCTGTGCTCCAGGCGAAGCCAAGGCAAGTCCCAGGTCACAGGGAAAGGCTCTGAAGTAGGTCTCTGTCTGGAGATGAAAGCTTCATCAGTGTCCTGCTGCTGTAAGACGATGATGACACTGCAAATTATAGAGGAGAGGAGTTGAACTTAATGGTAGACCTCACAAACAGGTAGGATGAAGGAGCCTTTGGCAGGGAAATGGATTCACCCAGTGTTTAATTTTCTGCTGGACTGAAAAGTCAAGAATCCTCTTGCTCCTTACAACCTTCCCTCCCACTTAAGCCTCAATTAATCACAAAACACATCCTTCAGTTATACCTGTGAAATCCACTAAGCCCTGCCCAACAGGTTCTTGTCTCTGTGGGCTGGATCTGGATAGTATCATAAGCTAGACTGCTGGGTGGCAGCCCCCTAGCCCCTCTCTGACTCGACCCCCTCCTTGACCTCTCTCTAATGTGATAAACATTCCCAATCAATGGAGGAAACAAGCTGGAAGTGGCCGGGGATGTGAACATGACCTCCTGGTTGGCTTCAAACAGCCAGTCATTCTCTGTTTACACCTAATCCTCACCTTGTTCTTGTGATGGCTGAACTTAACCACAGAGGGAGGGGGTCAGCTAGTTCAAACCTGAGAATCATTCACAAAGCATCCATCTTATTAAAACTTACCCTAAAACCTGCCAAAAAATATATGCCTTTGGGTCATGATCTTTTTTTTTTCATGCATTAATTTGCCTCAGCCTATCTTAGACTTCCTGAATAAATCATATCTTTCCATATAAACATACAGCATCCAGCCACATAAACCACTATATAATATAAAAACTCAAACTTTGCATATGCAAGTGTATACACAATAAATAATATATGAATATTAAGATCATGTTTTAATCTGAAACAAAAATAGAACAGAAACTGCTTCATCAAAATACATGATTGATAAGAATATAACAAAACTCAGAATCCTGTATTATATGAAACCAAAATATCCACATTATTGTAATCAGATTTCCACAGATTTAATGTAATGCCAGACCTAATTCACCTGTTTCTGCAAAATATATATGATAACGGACACATATATGAAAACCTGAACACCACATGTGGAGAAGCAACATAATACATCTGTTCATAATGGCAGTGAAAAATGATTGTTAATACTTTCTGCAAAATATATATGATAACAGACACATATATGAAAACCTGAACACCACATGTGGAGAAGCAACATAATACATCTGTTCATAATGACAGTGAAAAATGATTGTTAATACTTGAATGACCAATATGAGAAAGATTTCTCCTTTGTTGAATCATTCTTTTATATTGTTAACAAACACTTATTACTTCGATCAATGTTATATATATATATATATATATATATATCACTGTCGGATTGTTTGAAGAAAGTCATTAACATGCTGGTCCACTTTACCATTCAAACAGCCCTACTCAATGGAAAAGTCTCTCGGGAGTGGACTGATGAATAGTGGGTGATTTTAGATTCATCCCATTGGTTCCTCTTCAGATCCTCATTTCTGTCTGTCAAAACACAATATCACAGATGAGCCACGTGATGAAATTTGCAAATTGGACACCTGTAAACTTTATCCATTCAGCATTTAACTTTGTCTCCACAGGGAGCAGAAGGTTAAAGAATGTTACTGCGTTCCACATGGATGACTTCATGTAATGAGAGCTGAGAGTGAAGGGGAGAGTAAATGATCTGCTCTCACAGTCGGGGTCCATGTTACATTTTCTGCTCTTCTTGTTGACTCTTTTCTGAAAGAGGAAGTGTCAAAACAAACAGTAAAGCATAACCCCTCTACTGTACATTCTTTTATCACTAACCCCTGATACCTCGCAGCCTCTTGGATGGTTAATACTTTATCAGTGAAAGGCCATTTTTGGGTTTAACAGCCTGTTAGAGTCTAAGAAATTGCTTCTTCTTGTAACTTTATCTGTGGCAGTTAATGCTGCATTACTGTATTTCTACCTTCACCCACTAGACTCACTCCATCTCACCTTCTCCCAGTAACACCATGCTCTTCTTTAGCTACCAAACACACATACAGTAATGCCCCATGCACCCCGGCAGGAATTCACGGCTGGATGTAACAAAATATATGTCAGAGCTCTCCTTTTACTGAGGCCTTCGTCTGCTTCCTCTTACGGTTTAGGACGTGATCAAACACGACGGGGCAGCAAAGTGGGATAGCATTTAGGTGTGTGTAAGTTGGGGGCAGTCAAAGTGTGTCTCTGGGGGATGAGAAGAAGGGGAGAATGGGGGTTGGGGGAGGGAGGGGGGTTGTATCTGTATCTCTGATCCTCCGTGGCCCCTGGGGAGCAGGCAGGGCTGCCGCTGAGACGGAGTAGGGCTCAAGTTTTGTCAACGGGCATCAATCTCTCTTGTCTGTCAGGCCTGTAACTCCCAACCCCTGACCCTGTCCCACCCTTTCGTGGCCTTGGTTACAAGTCTTTCTGGATCTGGATGAGGATTGGCTGCCAGAGAGGTACAGCTAAGAGACAGCGGAGACAGTAATCTGGCCTGTGATGCCGCTGTGTCTCAGCAAAATGGAGCTCCTATTGCTCTCGCCTGGACAAAACAAATCCAAAATGTATGTTGTTCTACTCTCTTTAATTCTTTATCTTCTATCTATCTTCTTATCTATCTTCTCTGATGTGGGTTTCATTTGTTATCTCCGTTCTTGTTCCCATTTACTGATAATAGCTTATCCTCTTTTATTATCTGTTATCTCATAGTCAAATCATTCCATTTCCACTCCCTCTCTCTTTAAAGTACAAAGTGTTTTCATCCATCTCTCTTTTAGCAAATGAACAGTCTGTCAGTGAGTTATCTCAGGAGTGAAGGATGGGGGTGTCAGCGAACAAAGAGGCTCACTTGTTCTCTACACATGCACTAAGTCTGGTCCAAGAGCTCTGAGTCTGGAACCATGGAGTCGAGACTCTGATATGTGTGTGGGATAAAGATATGGTGGGAGCACTAAAAGAAACTGTAGAGCGAACATGACAAACCACTTGTGGCATGGTTGTCTCTTTGCATCTCCCTGAGCTATTAATCCATGAAAGACCATACTTGGCTGCTGTCCTCTGTACCAGTCAGGGAACAGCTGAGGTCAACAATTTACAAAGTGTGCCTTATTCCTTTCATTTGTGCATTCGTCTTTTTCTTTCCTGCCAGACATTTTGCGGTATTCCAAAGGAGACAGTTACATTTTTAGGGGGGTGTAGGATGGGAACAAACACAAGACAGGCAGGGGTTACGAGGGTGTGGGTAGGGGGTGATGAGGTACTCCAGCTGTAGTGTTCCTCCAGCTACTCCCCTTTATCTTTGTCATTCCCTTCCTCCCCTCTCACCCCATCCCTCCATCAATCACTGTCCCTTGTCTATCAACGTCCTGCAGGTTCCTGATTAAAGAAAAAAATCTCTTTAATGCCCCCTGCATCCAGAAACACCCCCTGCTCCCTCTCTCTTCACCTTTTACTCCATCTTCCTCTGTCTCGCTCATATAACCCCCCCCCCCTCTTCATGTGAGTCAGTCTGGCTCACTTCCACAAGCTTGCCTTAGGAATCTCCGAGCCAAGCCTCGGTATGCGCCCAGAGTGCTCATACTAAATTCTTACCCATTCTTCTTTATTTCTTTTCTTTTCTGTATACCCTCTCGGATTTGAGAAGGCTTGACTTGAACGTTGCTTTCCCACGAAACAGGTGGTAGGCTTTGGTAATCATGTGGGTCTTGCCTGGATTGAGTGTTTAATTCACTGACTAAAAGAAAAAAGGAAAAAAAAGAAACCACCTCTATTTTCTTTTTGCTTTCATCTGCAGTTCCTCTGTTCTTCAGTAAAATTTCAACCAAAATCCTCTGTCAGCTCATGTCTGTGTTTACCATTAAGATCAGGACAATACACCTGGTTAACCCGACCCTTTGTCTCTGCTGGCCAGTGATCAGTTAGATGCTGCTGACATCTGCGCCACTATTGCGCTTAACGAAAGACTTAAATCAAAGCAGGGTAAGCCTGTATGATGGCGCATTTTGCTTACAGATGTCGTTTTGAAGCAGGAGGCCCTACCCTTATGAAGGAGCCCTCAACCATCATCAAATCATCAGTGGTAGCTTTGAAGCTCCATTCACTTGATGGCCCATTGTCACAGCTCCTCATTCACAGGCACCTGGGCAGACTTGTACCATTGCTCTTTTATCAAAATAAGTGCTATTCAGTGGCTGGAAGATTGGAGATGAGTTGAGAGACGCTTTAAGAGAGCAGTGAAGTGAATGGAGAGCAGCAAGATGCGTGCAAGCAGATTCCAGACAGATCCTCAAACCTTTATGAGAGATGGCCCATTTTGCAATACTGTTTAAATATGTCTAATCTATCCCATAAAATTAATGTTTGTCAAATACACGGCCTGGCCAAAAAAAAAGTCACACAAACAATATTTAACTGCACCATCTTCAGTTTTGATTCCAGGAGACATTCACTGTCACATCTTTTTTTTTTTTTTTTTTT
>JAPSES010000069.1:5865989-5876270 GCA_029822895.1 Maxillicosta whitleyi | reverse complement strand
TCTGTCTGTCTGTCTGTCTGTCTGTCTGTCTGTCTGTCTGTCTGTCTGTCTGTCTGTCTGTCTGTCTGTCCGTCCATATATCCATCCATCCATCCATCTATGTACATTCACAGCATGTTACAGCTCATTATGAGTTGATGCTCCTAATGGCGCTTTTCCACTACATGGTACCGGCTCTACTCTACTTGATTCTACACAGCTCTTTTGCTTTTAAGTCATCTCTTCCCTGTTTAGATCTCCACCTTTTTCTCACTTTTGTCCCCTGGGCTTCTGCTCCCCTTTCAGGGGGTCAGCATTGAGCTCCGTGTTGCACTGCGTGGTCAGACTGCACAGATTCCTGAGACGTCAGGCATTCTGGTGTTGGTGGGGCCAGTGGCTGCAGCTCACGCCTCACACATGACCTCTCCAAGGCCAGCAGGTCAGATCCTGTGATAATCCTGTCCACATAGCTGCATGACATGCATATGTTTGTCCTCTCTTTAAGGTGGACATGGTAAAGCTGTGTGCATATTTATATATCTGTTTACCTGTGTTTGTGTTGAGAATCTCTATTGTCTATTGGCAAGACTCACAGTAACATATGTGATCTCAAGCAAAGATTTTATAAAGGAATCAGGTGGTTATCAAAGACAGAATGCATGAAGATCAATGGGCTATTGAAAAAAACTTGATGAAACTACCAGACATAAGTTCCAGGCACTCTACACACATTATGAAAAGCCAACACCAATGTGTTTTGACTGCACAGAGTTGATCATGTGACAACTGCGTCTAAGTACAGCAACATTTAACAAATCTTTTTGCCCTAGTTTTGTGAATATATCTTAAGCTTATAAATTTACTGTTTTTAGTTTTAGTGTCAGTTTTCTTGGCATCACAACAAAAGACTATATATGAAACAATTATTTTATTAAAGGTCCTTATCTTAGTCAAAGCTATTTTACCCATGATAAAGAAACCACAGTGGAAAATGCAGGAAAAACAAAACACGAGTTGATTTTTACCTGCAATATTTTAAGCCAAGATGTGTGGTTAACTGTAAATTTATTTTGCATTTTTGGAATCACATTTTTATTTTTATTTCTGTTAAAATAGTTTTCACTTCTAGTTTTAATATTAGTTAACTCAAATGGTGCTGTTTTTAGGTAATAGAAAAAAGTCATTGTAGGCTTTATTTTGCAAATCTTTCTTTTCAGTTGCTCAGTATGTGCATGTGCAAATCATACGTTGCAATACTGTGAGTGTGTATGTGTGTTAGGTATAGGTGTGCATTTTGTTTCAGAGGGGGTCAGAAGGCCCACACATGCAGGACATTTGTATCACCGACATCTGGAGAGAAAAAAAGGATAAAACAGGGAACAGAGAAGTCTTATAGAACACCCCCTACCCCTTTCAGACATTGTTATTTCAAGCTTTTCTCATCATTCTGAGGCAGAAGGGAACAATACGCAGCACACACACTCACTTGGAGCTCTCATTGAGAGCAGCACAGTCAGCTCTTTCAGCAGACAGGAGAAAAAGAAAAATCAAAGAGAAGAGAGGCGAGGACAAGGTGAAAGATATAGACAGCAGGAAAGATAAAGTACCATACTCTACTCCTCCCCTACTACTTTTACACTAGTGTGATGCAAAACATGCATCAACATGATCTGAGCTTGAGGCAGCTTTTTGTACTCGCTTCAACTTTTCCACAGTTTTGTCTCTTTCACATTTACCATGTTTCACAAAGCCTGACAAAAGTGAGAGGGCACAAAGCAAAGTAATCATTTTTATTTTGCTAGTGGTTCACTTTGCTCATTTGCCTTCAGTTAAAATATATTGAATTTCAAATTTATAAAACTTGAGCCATGACATTTCCCCACTCATGTCTCAATCCCCCTCCCCTCCATACATAGATACACACACACTACCCCCTCTCCAGTTGTTAAGAAGGAATGCCTCTCCTGTAGACCTAATGGCAGTTGGGATGATTGATCAGGTGGCAAAGAGACTACAGTCATGATAGAGACTACAGTCTGTGCAAGTGCGTACATTTGTGCATGCATGTGGAGTATGCATGTCACATACATGTGTATGTTCCATCAGTATTTGTGTATGTGTCTGTCTAGAGTGTGTAAATTCCATGTACACGCATGTGCATGAAAGTGTGGCTTTACAGCAATGGAGACACCAGGACACTTGGCACCACACTGACGTGACCCAACACTCGACCCTGTAGGACACCAGTGGCACTTTGACATGAAAGATGAGGTAGAGAGAAGACCATCAACAGGGAGCAAGAAACCTGAACCACAGTTTGGCTTATTGCTGCACTGCAATAACTTTAATTTAAGCATAAAGGACAGTAACATGCTCCTGAATAATCACTATATATATATATATATATATATATATATTACATTCCATTATACTCAGGTGTTTGTACTTCACAAAGCTCTTTGAATCTCAACAATTTTCATTCTGAGAAGGGAAACACTTTAAGACAATATCTGGTACTTTTTTTTTTTTTTTTTTTACAAACTATACAGAGAAACATGATATCTGTGTGCATTTCCTTCTTGGGAACTGTTCAAATGTGGAGGTATTTTGTCACTTCTCTTCTTACTAGCAGCAATATATTTCTGTGTACATAGTGCCTTTCCACTGGCAAGCCCTCCATTTTCTTCTCTGCTTTTTCAAATAAATATTTGTTGGCAGTGTTGAATTAGGGCTTGAATAAACTTCAATAGGCTTGGGATTTTGGCGTTAAGCCTCTGGGCTCATTGACTGTTTAACTGGCATTTACTCCCTCTGCAGGAGGGCAAGATAGCCAGTGTTTCAAGACTTTCATTCAGATGTTATCTGTCCAGCAGTCAGCAGTCTTGTTTAAGTTAAACATTCTGCAAACACTTGTGATTTACTATAATTGCACTGGCCCACATATTCTTTTTTCTTCACTTTTGATCCCTCTTTGACTGACATCATATGATACATGGCGTCTCTTAGGCTATGTGTTGGAAGGTAAGGCTGAATATAGAGAATAAATACTTGATGCTATGTATACCCTTCACTGTGTGTACCCAACCTCCTTCTCTCTGTCGTCTACAGTTGTTTCTTTCAGTCCTGTTATTTTCAAACCTCTGGGTGGTGCAGTTTGGTCAGATGACCAATCTAATGGGCTATCAGCTCAGGAGCTGGTCGTTACAAACAAAGGTTTATGACTCAGGTGCATCCCACTTACAAGCACACACCTGACAAAAGCCTGTGGCTTTGGCTGGGTGGGAGTCCTCTTTTTTTTTTTTTTTTTTTTGCCTTCAGGACATCATAAGGACAGCAGTTATAGAAGCATATAATCAGGATGTCCCCATGTTGACTTTAGCTATAGAGACCTCAAATACAAGTCATTGTACCTATTCTGTCCTGTATTCTACCAGCCTTTGATAGGGTTTAAAAGTATAGCAGGACCTGCCGAGGCAGCTCAACCACTCAATAAGAGGGAGGAAGCATTGGACTGATACTGAACCATGGGTAGCCTTATTGGGACACTGTATAGTGACACTGGGGTTAAGAGGGAAGGATGGATTTCTACATGGGTGTGGTTGAGAAGACTAAAAAATTCCCGCACCCACCAGCTCTGAACTGTACCCTACCTTCCTCTGGTGCTGTCATGTTTAGTTTTCCAGTCTGCTCTGCATGCACCTCCCGACGTCCCTCCAGCAAAGGGAAGCATGGAAACTGAATCAATCAGTTGCTCGCCTTTGAGGTCTCCTACTGTTTGTGGAGGAACCGGGAGGAGGATCCAAATGAAGCCAGTCAGGCCTCCAAAAACATGACTGCTGCTTAGTCAAATAGTCAGAGGAGCTTCACCATCAGATATAGGTTTTATATGTTTACAAAGGGCAGATAAAATCATTTGGCAGTCTCTGAATGCTAAATATATGGAGAGAGATCGTAGAGAGAGGGTGAGGTATATAATTATATTTAGCTCGTAGACAAACTGATGGGTACATGTATGGCCTTTCAGCTTCTAATGTTTAAATATTGATTTTAAGGTGGATTACTTTTGCATAGAGTTATCTACTTCTTCCTATAAAACATCCAAAAAAAAAAAAAAAAATACAAAATGTAATTTATGAAATTTATGAAAATTATCTTCATTCTTAAATCCTAAAGACCCAGTGTTGATTTTGTGGAATTTTTCTCTATTTGGAACCTTTCTTAAGTGATTTTTCAACATTTACTGTAGTATTTTTCATTTTTTAGTGAAAATCACGTATTTTCCTATATTTAATGGACTAATTGTGTAAATGTTCATTAAAGCTCACATTAAAGTTAGTGTAGTTTTATTTCAAGCATCAGAGAACAAAGAACCATAGAACAAATAAACAACATTTTTCTGCACTCAAAAGGAGTTAAAGAAATATAACTTATAGACTGCCATCCCCCTTTTTTTTTTTTTACTAATTAATATTTAAATTAATTCTGCTTCATTTGCTTAAACTTGAGGGTTATTATCTAAAACAGAATTTTTTTTTTCATGTAAAATATGTAGTTTACTGAATATAAAATAATTGTCTGCAATCACTGTCATTGATCCAACTCTGTGGTTTTTACTGGTGAATCAATGTTGTAGAAGATGATGGTAATTTCACGTTCATTACAGAGCCTCTAAACGTCCAAATGGGTCATCAGATATGACCCATTTGGTTGAAATAATGACAAATAGAATTTTACACCAATTATTTACATGTACTGATTGGATTAGTGGATCAAGATATATTTAACATTTTATATCACGGAATGATTTTGGTCACCGGTGGATGTTCTGGTATTTATGGGTTAATATAGTCAGATGTGTTTATATTTAAAGAGCTAGAAGCTGAACAATGCTGAAAAATACTGCAAATAAAATAACTTTGACCAACTAACACCATGTAATCAGAGATGTGAAGTGCGACATTTTACAGGAATGAAGAAAGCTGAATACATGGATCAGAGATAGTTGTTCAGGAGTGGAGGAATATTGGATGGGTGGCTTAGAAATCGGGGATGCTCCTTCTGGCTCCCCCATGATAGTGTCAAAAGGACACTGCTTAGACCAGTAGAGTACAGATTAAGTATGTTTGACCATCAGTGCATTCACTACTGGTTCTGTCAGCTCTACTCTGTAGCTGATAATCCAACTGACCCACTAATAGTTGGTTAATTTTTTGCCACCATACAATGGAGGTGTGTTGAGAGATCAATATGTTTCTGTGCATGATCGTTATAAGCCAGGAATGAAGTCCATATTTTTCCTGTCTGTGAGTCACCTTCTTTCCCAGATGCTTTAATAGTAAAAACTCTCACCCACACATATGCACAAACACACAAAAACTCATAGCATTCAGTCAGTGTCTCAATACTTTACTACAATAATGCATTGGTCCAAGTAGGGCCATTATTCTATGGCTGGTTATCTTGCGCCATCTGTAGGTCATTGAAAACTGAATAGTGTTACATTCAACATTTTAATCCAAAGGAAGCCTAAAATATTCAGTCTTCTGTTTATTTCCATTCATTTTGCAGAAATGTGTGTTATTCAGTCAAAAACTAAAGCAAAATTCCACAATAAAGAGCTTAGCCGTTGTGGACAGTCATTATTGTAAAAAGCATATTTGTTTTTTTTAATGTGAGAAGGGGCACTAAAAACAACCCCATGGAGTTGACATTTGGTATTTATAAATATCTTTCTCTTATTTTGTCAATTTTTGACTCATGATTGCGAGTGAACCAGACAGACAGTGTTCCCATTAGAGTTCCCATTCTTCATGTCGCCCCTTTGCACCCCTGTCACCCTTTAATAGTTAGCAGTTTCTGAGCAAGTTTTAATTTTTTCCTAAAACATTAAGCGAGCAGTTTGGAAAGTTTCAAATAAATCCAAATGAATACAAACTCTGTCGCCCCCTCTGAAACAAGGATTTCTCTGAAAACACTGAAGCTAACACCTTGCCTTTTGTGTGGTGTTCAGCAGTAAAGTTCCATATGCCTACGGTGATGTTTTCCCACTCTGAATAATTTGGGATTTGTATGCTGTGTTAATGACAGGAGGGAGGGAATGACAAGAGAGGAAGGAGAAAAGGTCACTGTATGAATGGGCTCTATAAATATTTTTTCATAGCCACACAGCTAATATTAAAATTTGTTCCTTTGCCCTAAATGTACTTCATGTTTAGACTTCGGTGGATTTACCTCCTTTAATAACCCACAGTAATGTGTCACATTCAGTCTGTTCATGGGGAAAATCTCTCGCTCTAATGTTTTCATCCCTCACCCCTTTCTTGCCATTCCTTCCCTCTCTATTTGCCAGCAGAGAAGTTTAATAAAACCATCACTCATGAGGACTCACTGAGGACGCCGGCAGCTTGACAAATCCAGGGAAGCTTTGCATAGTAACAAAGAGGGCCTGGTGGACGAGCTGCATGGTGGGGATTATACACCAAAGACCTTATTATGAAAGCAGGAACATTAGTCAGTCCAGACAATCAATCAATCAATTTGTCTGTCTATCTATCTATACTGTGTATATATATATATATATATATATATATATATATATGTGTGTGTGTGTGTGTGTGTGTACAATAAATATATTGTAAATATGAATGCTTTATTGGCCTTACTGATACTGTTGTTGAACAATGATGCACATATGAAGACATCAATAACAATCCCAGACAAACCAATTAATTTATTATCATCAGTAAGTTTTTGGTGAATATTCTCTTATTAGTCTACTTTAGTTGACAACAACAAAGCTGTTTCTGGTTTTGTCTGCACAGCTGTGCTCTCTATGTTATGTCATTTGATGTGAAACTTATGTACTGTGTGCTTGGCAAATGTATAGGGTAAGGTTTACTCTGAACTATGTGATAAAATGAACAAACTGCATTCAATTGTGCTTTTCCATAACTGAGAGGATGGAACTTTACCCCTCTGCACCTGTTTCTCCCTCCCTGTTCCCCGTCACACTCTCTTGAGTCCAGCTTCAAATTAAAATTCTTCCTCGACAGATTTAGAGAAATCAAAATCTCTAAGCCAAAAAGAAAAAAAAGGAGTGAAAAAGGGTGGTATAAAAGAGGAGAAAATACTATGGTGCACATGGAGAAAATAACTATACTGAAGGTTTAGATCAGTAAGATCAAGTGGGGAGCCTGATGACAGACAGGAAAGGATGCTTTATACTTGAAACAAAGACAAATGTTTTGTTTTTTTTCTGAATTTTTGGCTGTGCTGTGGTACTGGAAGCATAAGTATGAACTAATAAAGGAGTATTTACACCAGATAAATCACAACTATGTAATGCAGTGTGGGATGAGAGCTGATGTTCTGCCAAACACAGGATGTCTAGTGACAGAACTTTGTTACTGAAATAATCCAGTACTAATCCACTCCATTTGTTTCCTCAACAGTGGAGGAATTTTGTTTTAATAGAGCAACACAGGCTGATAAAAAAAAAAAAAGGATAACAACATCTGAAGCAGCGGGCGTGGGAGAATTTTTAAAAACTTATCCTAGGACAGTCAAGATCTTGTGGTATGGCTGAGCTAAACCACATGCATAACCATGCTGATGTGATGAGGGAAGAGATCACAGCCGACAGGGGAGGGTATGGAAGTTGTCTCACCACGCCTGGCGGCAGATGAGCCTGACCGCCCGAGCTCTCACGCTTGGAGACACAGCCGCAGACTGTGTTCAAGCCACAGAGAGACACATGGAAAACCAGCAATATTAAAAAACTTTATAATCCCCACTGGACTGTCAGCACCTTTTGTGTAATATGGCATAGTTAGTATTAAAACAACAGTAAACCTGACATGATGCACAGAAGTTTTAATAGTAGGTGTCACACTCTAATGTTGCTCTTTGGGGACAGAATACTCTGCCAGTTTATATCCAAATTAATTAAATAAGACATGCAACATATGAAGAAGAGAGGAAACTTTCTATATATCATGGTGATGTAGGCCCAACCAGTGGTGGTGGCTGTGGGATGTGGGATGGAAGACAGACATAAGGATTGATGTGGGAAATGGAGGGAGGAGATGGAAGAAGAGCTGAAAGGAAAGCGAATGTTGTTAACTTTCCTACCATCCCGCAGAGTTGAGAGACAACCTCGGCTCCATCAATATTTGTAAATGTGTGTGTGTGTGTGTGTGCCCGGATGTGTGAATGCCTTTGTCTGTGTGTTCACTACCACCTTTTCCACTCAGAAAATCATGATGTCAACAGGCCGGCCCTCAACATATACAATCATGCCCAGTGAGATTTAATGGAGCAAAGAGGTGTTGATTCCATAGAAATGTAAAGGGAAGACTAGACTGCACTTTTATGTGCTGTATAAATTCATTCCATATATCACACATAATTGTACTTTATTATATACTGTGTGGAAGGACTTCATAGTCCCAGCATGCTATAACTTAACTTCTGGAAACGACCTTGTGTCTCAGACTATGAATTTCTGTTGGATGAAAACTGCCCTGAATTACTCATGTTTGGACATAACACAATTTAACTATCCCTATTAAATTACATTTTATAGGCCCTAATACGATGCTAAAATAGTACTTTAAGGATAAGAGTTTTGTCTCATTTTGGCATCGTGTCATATTTTCACCCATGAATTTAGCTCTGTATTAAATATGTCCGTTAATATTGTTGCTTAACTTCATGCCTGGTTTTCATAAGAGGGAAAGATACACACATACCATCAGTGTTCTATCTCTGCCTTGAAGAATGAGGTTGATTTTAGATGCACTGTTAGGTACACGGACCTCCTGGTGCCTTTGGTCTGGTTGCTAAGGATCAGTTTGTCGAACACCATAAAAATACAGCGTTACTAGGTCTGTGTTTGAGGACACCAGAGAGGAGTAGGGAGGTGGGCTGGAGGCAGGATGTGGTGTTTTTGCTCAGTAGGAGAGGGGGTTCCCCCGGTGCTGTCATAAATGAATGGAGCTGAATGGAGAAACTGCAGGGACCTGGTAGAGTGGTACCACAGGTTCCTGTTCAGTCAGAGCCTCTGCGACTATTCATCACACAACACCAGCGCCTTTTATGGCCTGAAACAGAGTGTATAAGAAGGCTAGAAAGAAGGAATTAGAAAGAAAGACAATAAAAAGACAGAAATAAAGGTAGGTAATGCCTCTTATTACGTCCCTATAATGATAATCTTCACTGCAGTCTCCTAAATCCTTAAATCAGATCAAACCCCACAGTTTCAGGAGCCATCATTCCATGCATACCTTTCTCTTCTATTGTACCTGTGGTTCTTTTGGAGGGATCCCCGTTCCTCTGAGCCAGTGCCAGTCCACTTGGTTCGTTTAGATTTATCCCCGCCAAGCTAATCCAACAGCTTTACATTGGACAGAGGCCTGTCTTCCCTCCAATTAACATGCACTGCATCACTTCCACCGCAGCTTTTCTTGGCAGGATAAGGTGTTTACCCACTGCTAGAATACCATATGGACACACTCCACACATCTAAACACACACACACACACACACACACACACACTGGCTGGAAAGACATTGTAGTCAATACAGTTGTCATAAAGGGACGTGAGGTTTCATTTGAGGGAAGGATGAGAACAACAAAGCAGGAGAATAAAAGAAAAGACAGTTTTAGTTCATTTTTGTTCCAGTGAAAGCCACATATAAATGTATTGGAATTTGGAATATATATATTTGGAGTATGACTGATAAACTGACAGATTAAATATTCATTTTTCTGGTTAAGAAATGTCTCCAAACAATCTAATAAACTATATGAAGTCTTTAAAATCCACTTGCATTTTCTGTGAAATGGATTACCACAAAGCTGGAAACAGAGCTCAGGAAAAGCAAACTTTAATTACAGAGCTGGTTATCACAAGACATTGATGCTACAAACATATAAGGATCTTATAGAATCGGGTGCAGTGCTGTAGATGAAATCACCAACAGTAGAGAAATTATATCAAATGAACTCAATTTTATACATCTACAGCAGTTTAATACAACATTCACATTAATTCAGCAGTAATATGGTCTTCCAGATTTGACCATACCAGACTAAGTAAGATGTAATTCCTGCAGCCAAACTTTATAAAAGTCTATCTGAAATAAAAACTCCATCAAAAATAAGAATGTCAATATATCACACATAATTGTAAAACACTGAAGGATCCAATTTTACTGCATGACTGCTTTTTTTTTTTTTTTTTTTTTTGTTTAAAATTCTCGTTAATTTATGTGCTAACATTTTTTTAATTTACTTTGTGT
>JAPSES010000069.1:5839448-5861362 GCA_029822895.1 Maxillicosta whitleyi | reverse complement strand
AAAAAAAAAAAAAAAAAAAAACTGTATTATGTCCCGACAACAGGGTCGGGATCCAAGTTATACTGACAATGATGAAATAATGGACACTGACACATCTTCAGATCAGGAAGGTTACAGTGAAACGGCTCATTCTGTGAGTAGACACTCAGACTGTCTTCTTTTTATGTTATAGTTTGACATTTTTTGGCAGATGTGTGCAAATCCCAAACTAATGATCCAGTCATGATACAAGTTGGTTTTATAGATATTCATCAGATCTACATTAAAACATATTAACTATTAAAAATCTGTTCTTATATGCAGGACTCAACCATTTTTTCATGGCTGGGACAGTCTTCAACAACAGGCACAGATCGTGGCAGTGACGTAGTGACAACTTATTCTGTATGTTATTGTAGATGGGTGCGTCTATGAAACTGGTCCCTAAAAGCAGGGAGGGGCTAAAAATTCAGACTAATGTAGACTAATGATGTGAAGCAAGTTTGGAAGCACTTTGGGTCTATTGCCTCTATAAATACTTACTGAGATGAAAGAGAAAACTAAAGAGAAACTATTTTTCATACAAAACACATTTTTATATATTTATATACATTTAGTATTATTTTTATACAAAAATCTGCGCGTAACAGTAAAAAGGACACGAAAAATGACACGCTACTATTTTTTGAATATCTTTTAATTCACACGAAACCTGGAATTGACACCACTGATGCATGAAAAACCTGCATGTCTGGATTAGAAAAACCACTATGGTCATCAAATTTAACACAGTGTCTTTATTTATAATGGTATATAAGACCATTTCAACCCATGTTTTCCAGATAAGATGCACTGTACCCACTTTACCAACCACAACTACCTCCTGTGATTGAACCGTCACATCCATCTGCTGTGCACTAAAGATAAAGATATTTGTATATAGTGACTCTAGAGAGTTTTTACTTTTATTGTATTTTATATTATATTTTATGTTTGATTTCTCACTTGCATGCACTTTTCAATCTTTTTTGCACCCCTACTGAGTGTTCTCTGAGAACCTGTAACTGTAAATTTCTCCACTGTGAGATTAATAAAGTATCTTATCTTGTCTTATCTTATCTTATCTTATCTTATCTTATCTGACACCTAGCTTTTCATGTCCCAGTTTTGGTCCTATTTTTGGCCCCAGTATTTTATCAAAAAATGCGTTAATTTTGGGCTGGATCAGAGTATTTCTTTTTTTGTTACTTTATCCAAGGTCATCATTAGGTACATCCTGGGGGGAAATACTGTATGTCTAAATTTCTCTTTTATTATTGAGTCTAAAAAAGCTGGCAAAGTGCCAGGTGTCAAAATAAACCCAGTTTCACAGAAGCACCCAGATACTTTACATTGCCTTTAAATTATTGTGTTGCTATACATTTACAGAAATATTTTGTCTTTGCAGAGTGATGATCCAGCTTATCCTGGTGCAACAGTAAGTCAAAGGCAGGGCGCACTGGCTGCCATACTGTTCACCCTGCGTCATCATCTTAAAGAAACTATGAAATGTGACCTAATGGCTTTGATACATTTTCTCATCCCTAACCTGTTAGATGCATCTAAGAATCTCTTCGATAAGATTCATGCCTTGTCTATTGAGTTTTACTGCAAAACCTGTCAAAACTACATGGGGAAAAATCACAGGGATGCTCCTTGTCTAAAATGTGGCACAATGTTCAACAGAAAAGACAGTTCCAAAAGTATGAACTTCTTCATATTTACATCACTGAAAGACCTCTTGAAAGATATCCTGAAGTACCATGGTACTAAGCTGCTCCCAAAAATGATCAACCATGGGCAAGATATTAAGGATGTTATGGATGGTAGGATGTACCAGAATCTGCTTAAACAAAAAATACTGGCTGCTGATGACCTGACACTGTCATGGAATTGTGATGGTTTACACATTTACCCCGATAAACAGTTCTGCTCTGTTTGGTCTCTGCAGTTTAGTATCAATGAACTTCCTTATACATTAAGGAAGGAAAATGTGGCAGTTGCAGGACTTTGGTTTGGTTCTAAACATCCTGAGATGAAAACGTTTCTCAAACCTTTTGTAGATGAATGCTGTGATTTAGCCCAAAATCCGTTCAACTGGATAGACAGCAATGGCTCTGTTCACTCCTCAAAAGTCTTCGCTGTGATTTGCTCCTCTGATGCAGAAGCGAGGCCACTCCTCCGGAACTGCAAGAAATTTAATGGTGAATATGGTTGTGACTGGTGTTTACATCCGGGCACAACAGTTGAAAAGGGTTTAGGATCTATGAGATCCTACACATATGATGAAGAAAAACAAAGGGCAAGATCAGATGAAATGTTTAGACGTAATGCAGAAACTGCTGACCGCACAGGAGAGCCTGACAATGGGGTCAAAGGACAGAGTTTGCTCCTCAATATTCCAAAGTTTGACATAGTTTTTGGATTTGTCCCAGAGTACATGCACTCAGTTCTTGTTGGTGTGACCAAACAGCTGACGTCTCTGTGGTTGGATCCAACAAATTCTGCAAAGCGTTGGTTTGTAGGTGAACAGATTTCCGAAATGGACCACCATCTTCTTGGTCTAAAGCCACCAGTGGAAATTGCCAAATCTCCACGCTCCCTGAAGTGTATGGATTCCTGGAAAGCATCTGAATGGCAAGCATTCCTTTTGTTTTATGCCATTGATGTCCTACCGCTTTTCTTATTGCGTGAGTTTTTTGAACATTTTTTTCTCTTGTCATTTAGTATTCACATTTTACTACAAGAATCAATATCCCAAGATGACCTTCGGTTGGCCCATGACTACTTAGTGCAGTTTATTGTAAACATGAAAGTACTTTACGGTGAAGAAAATGTATCATTTAACTGTCATCAGTTAATCCACTTATCTGAAAGTGTACTGAACTGGGGTCCTCTCTGGGCCACATCAGCATTCAGTTTTGAGAGAAACAATGGAGCTTTACGGGCTCTGCTTGGAACCTCTGATTACAACGCAAAAAACATTACTGAGAGGTTTCACATGTGGCAACACATACCCAGACACCTTAGTGCCTTAACTTTTAACCATAGTTCAGATTTCAGCAGTTTATTAACCAAGATGTCACCAGGGAATGATGGCTGCAGCTCTTTCAAACCCTTAGGAGAAGCATGTGTCCTGGATCTCAATGAATCCATAAAACTGGTGCTAGAAAGACTCTTAAATAAACCAGTTCTTGCCAAATCAGCTGACACTTATGATAAATTCACTTACGGCCACATTGTTTATCACTCTACAAATTTGGAAAAGTCTGACAAAACAGACTGTGTTATTGAACTTCAAAATGGCTCCTATGGAGAAATACACATGTTGTTGCTTTTGAAAGTGAACTGTATGTGCACATCCAGCTGTGTGTGCCAGGCCATTCCAGTCATTGTGGTAAACCTGTATGTCACCAAACCTGTGGAAGGGTTTGGCAAAACTGTTTCCTACAGACCATCAAAGACTGTGTTTGTGGAGGCTGAGCGCACACAACAGTTCAAAGCTTTCTTCTTAGAGAATATCAGATGTAAATGTATGTATGTAAATGGTTGGCTTGTGCCTGTACCAAGCACACATGAGAGATATTAGAGCCATCCATCCATCCATCCATTTTCAACCGCTTAGTCCCTTTCGGGGTCACGGGGGGGCTGGAGCCTATCCCAGCAACTATGGGTGGAAGGCAGGGTACACCCTGGATGAGCCGCCAGTTCATCGCAAGATATTAGAGCCACTGAAGCTAAAGCAATTGTATATAGTAGTTATACAGAAGAGTTGTGGGGGGAAAATGACACAAATAATGTTTTCCTGGTTGTAATAGTTGAGGTACTATGTTATATTTAGTGTCAAAATGTTAATATTTTCTTGTCTTTACTCTACCACATATGGTATGAGACACGTGTCTTACACTAGATGGCAGGTGACTAGTAGGGTGTGCCTCCTCGGATCGTGGTCCAAACTATGCAACATGCTCTATACTTATTGCAAGTTTGATTATTTAATGTTCGATGCGTACAGGTCAGAGAGATGCCGATTAAAGGCTGAGAGGTCAAACTTATATATAAAAATAAAAAACAGAGAAAAAATTATGGAAAAAAAAAAGAAAAGGAAAGCTTATACGATATTATATTCTGCTCGATGAATGTTTCATTGCGAAATGTTTTGTATGTGTGGACTGATCAGTGATGGAATGTCACATAGGTGTCACCGAGTTCCTGTTTAACTACATCGAAACTTTTTGTGGGCTAGCGGGTTGGACATGAACTTGGAAAGTTTCAGTAGTTGAACAAGTTGAACATCCTTTTCTTCCTGAACTGTTGATCTGATGTTGAAACACGTGGATCTGGCAGTTATCTGAGGCTAAAGTTAAAATGAACTTTCAAATGTGTACATGCCATGTGAATGCTCAGGCCTCACATGGGTCAGACCCCACACTGGGTATTGAGGTATTTTGCCCAGTAACAAGTATTAATCAATAATGTTCTTTTAACGGTGTTGTATAGTAACAAAGTAAAAAAATACTTTGTGACACCTCTGCCACACCCTTACAATGGTACAATGTCATTTATGTACGATTAATTGCATTTGTCACTATATTTTGTATCAGTGCCTTTGTATAAACAGCAAATAAATCAGCAGGAAATGTCAATATTGTGTCATTCTTGTCAAGCAAAAATTCATGTGATTTAATTAATGAGGTGAATTTCCATCCAAATGTATATATAATTGTAGCTGAATTTCACAAATCTAGAAAACAAAAATCTAAAAGTGTTAAATGTTTACCTGTTTATAGTCTAGATATGGAAAATGTCTAGTGTATCCTCCTTTTAAAACTTAAAAATGAGAGGTTAGTCTGTTCACACTGAGGTTGAATGTATGTAGATTTAGTCAATATATAAACATCTGAACTACAATATGTAGAAGAATCTGCAAAGATAGATCATTGTTTAGGTTTTTTTTTTTTTTTTTAACAATCAAAAGTTTTTATTCAATCTCTATTCATTTCTAAAAATTTTGATGGAAACATACATGTGGTGAGAAATCATGACATGTGTTGCTTTTGTCCTAACAGTGACTGGTTTAGTTGAGTGAGATATTGGTAACAACAACAGCAAAACCTGCTCAAGTAGCAATGTGTAATGTAGAACAAAACAAAATACTATGAAAGACTATTGCTTTGTTAACACGTTCTTTTTGTTGGAAACTCCAAGAATTAATCAGGATTCGTCTCATTTTTCTACATTTAATTTGATTTGATCTGATCACAAATAAAGTATTAGTACTAAGGTACTAACCCCCACCAGGAAGGAAATGGAGTACAGACATTCCAACGCACATCACTTTATTGTCCTTGTAAACTGTGGGCTGATCCTGTGGGTTGGTGGGCTGGGTCACCAAAAACTAGGCTAATGTTATCTGACTCTTCAGTCAGACAACTGTGTTACCTCAACTCTACAGACAGTGTGTTTACATCTTATCACCTGATTAACAATCCTATGTGGGAACGTATTTTTACAAGTGTATCTGAGGGAAAACCCTAAGTCCTATAAGTTCATAAATCTGTCAGCTTGGTATGCTCACCAAGATGTTACAACCAACCTATATGATCCTAAAAACTTACAAAGGGAAACAAAGCAATCTTATCTTAAAACATTAACTACTAATTATCAATCAGATTAAACTTAAGACTTCAACTGTCTAAATTAAAATAATATTTCAGCTTTAATTTTTAAAAATTTATTTATGCTTTATTCATCTGGGGAGGTTCCATTGAGATACAAGAATGATTTCAACATGACATCATAAGAAGATGTAGTAAAAAAAGAAAAAAGAAAAAAAGAAAAGAAAGAAATCTAGTAAAGTAAAAGGAGAGTGAAATAGTGGTAAAGCAGATAAAGTGATATGAGATAATCACAATTCACAAAATTGCTTGCACAAATGAAAAACTGCACCAAGTGTGTTTCGTAACACTTTATTAAATGTCTTTAAATGCATTTAAAGAGGGAAGTGTTTAAATTAAGTCTGTTTTGTCCCACTGCCTTGCCTTATGTCTGTTTTGTCTCAACGTCTTGTCTTACGTCTGTTTTGCCCCACTGTCTTGTCTTGCATGTTTTATCTCTCTGTCTTGTCCCTGTACTCTTTTGTCTATATGAGCCCTCCTTCTATGTATATGTTTACAAGCAAGGAACGGATGAAGATGTGAATATAAAGTTTGAGATTGTTACTTAAACACAGGTTGTATTTAAAAATAAAGTTGTCCTCTGAAAAGGGGTGGTGGTGGATTAAAAAAAAATAACTAAATAAAATGAAGATTTATTTAAATTGTTTGATATTTGAACTTATTTCAGTTTAATCTTTGTGATTTCTTTGATAGTTTAAATTATATGGATGTTTGGAATGTATAGTATATTTTTTATGGAATGTATGGATGACTTTGATAAATTTTTGATAACTTTCCAGAAAAAATGTCACTGTTGTCTGATGTTCATCTGCTGCATATGACTCTACATTAATGCACAACACAACAATGGGTCAACAAATGCGTTACATTGTTTTTTTTTGTTTTACGCCATTGATGTCCTACCGCTTTTCTTATTGCCTGAGTTTTTTGAACATTTTTTTCTCTTGTCATTTAGTATTCACATTTTACTACAAGAATCAATATCCCAAGATGACCTTCGGTTGGCCCATGACTACTTAGTGCAGTTTATTGTAAACATGAAAGTACTTTACGGTGAAGAAAATGTATCATTTAACTGTCATCAGTTAATCCACTTATCTGAAAGTGTACTGAACTGGGGTCCTCTCTGGGCCACATCAGCATTCAGTTTTGAGAGAAACAATGGAGCTTTACGGGCTCTGCTTGGAACCTCTGATTACAACGCAAAAAACATTACTGAGAGGTTTCACATGTGGCAACACATACCCAGACACCTTAGTGCCTTAACTTTTAACCATAGTTCAGATTTCAGCAGTTTATTAACCAAGATGTCACCAGGGAATGATGGCTGCAGCTCTTTCAAACCCTTAGGAGAAGCATGTGTCCTGGATCTCAATGAATCCATAAAACTGGTGCTAGAAAGACTCTTAAATAAACCAGTTCTTGCCAAATCAGCTGACACTTATGATAAATTCACTTACGGCCACATTGTTTATCACTCTACAAATTTGGAAAAGTCTGACAAAACAGACTGTGTTATTGAACTTCAAAATGGCTCCTATGGAGAAATACACATGTTGTTGCTTTTGAAAGTGAACTGTATGTGCACATCCAGCTGTGTGTGCCAGGCCATTCCAGTCATTGTGGTAAACCTGTATGTCACCAAACCTGTGGAAGGGTTTGGCAAAACTGTTTCCTACAGACCATCAAAGACTGTGTTTGTGGAGGCTGAGCGCACACAACAGTTCAAAGCTTTCTTCTTAGAGAATATCAGATGTAAATGTATGTATGTAAATGGTTGGCTTGTGCCTGTACCAAGCACACATGAGAGATATTAGAGCCATCCATCCATCCATCCATTTTCAACCGCTTAGTCCCTTTCGGGGTCACGGGGGGGCTGGAGCCTATCCCAGCAACTATGGGTGGAAGGCAGGGTACACCCTGGATGAGCCGCCAGTTCATCGCAAGATATTAGAGCCACTGAAGCTAAAGCAATTGTATATAGTAGTTATACAGAAGAGTTGTGGGGGGAAAATGACACAAATAATGTTTTCCTGGTTGTAATAGTTGAGGTACTATGTTATATTTAGTGTCAAAATGTTAATATTTTCTTGTCTTTACTCTACCACATATGGTATGAGACACGTGTCTTACACTAGATGGCAGGTGACTAGTAGGGTGTGCCTCCTCGGATCGTGGTCCAAACTATGCAACATGCTCTATACTTATTGCAAGTTTGATTATTTAATGTTCGATGCGTACAGGTCAGAGAGATGCCGATTAAAGGCTGAGAGGTCAAACTTATATATAAAAATAAAAAACAGAGAAAAAATTATGGAAAAAAAAAAGAAAAGGAAAGCTTATACGATATTATATTCTGCTCGATGAATGTTTCATTGCGAAATGTTTTGTATGTGTGGACTGATCAGTGATGGAATGTCACATAGGTGTCACCGAGTTCCTGTTTAACTACATCGAAACTTTTTGTGGGCTAGCGGGTTGGACATGAACTTGGAAAGTTTCAGTAGTTGAACAAGTTGAACATCCTTTTCTTCCTGAACTGTTGATCTGATGTTGAAACACGTGGATCTGGCAGTTATCTGAGGCTAAAGTTAAAATGAACTTTCAAATGTGTACATGCCATGTGAATGCTCAGGCCTCACATGGGTCAGACCCCACACTGGGTATTGAGGTATTTTGCCCAGTAACAAGTATTAATCAATAATGTTCTTTTAACGGTGTTGTATAGTAACAAAGTAAAAAAATACTTTGTGACACCTCTGCCACACCCTTACAATGGTACAATGTCATTTATGTACGATTAATTGCATTTGTCACTATATTTTGTATCAGTGCCTTTGTATAAACAGCAAATAAATCAGCAGGAAATGTCAATATTGTGTCATTCTTGTCAAGCAAAAATTCATGTGATTTAATTAATGAGGTGAATTTCCATCCAAATGTATATATAATTGTAGCTGAATTTCACAAATCTAGAAAACAAAAATCTAAAAGTGTTAAATGTTTACCTGTTTATAGTCTAGATATGGAAAATGTCTAGTGTATCCTCCTTTTAAAACTTAAAAATGAGAGGTTAGTCTGTTCACACTGAGGTTGAATGTATGTAGATTTAGTCAATATATAAACATCTGAACTACAATATGTAGAAGAATCTGCAAAGATAGATCATTGTTTAGGTTTTTTTTTTTTTTTTTAACAATCAAAAGTTTTTATTCAATCTCTATTCATTTCTAAAAATTTTGATGGAAACATACATGTGGTGAGAAATCATGACATGTGTTGCTTTTGTCCTAACAGTGACTGGTTTAGTTGAGTGAGATATTGGTAACAACAACAGCAAAACCTGCTCAAGTAGCAATGTGTAATGTAGAACAAAACAAAATACTATGAAAGACTATTGCTTTGTTAACACGTTCTTTTTGTTGGAAACTCCAAGAATTAATCAGGATTCGTCTCATTTTTCTACATTTAATTTGATTTGATCTGATCACAAATAAAGTATTAGTACTAAGGTACTAACCCCCACCAGGAAGGAAATGGAGTACAGACATTCCAACGCACATCACTTTATTGTCCTTGTAAACTGTGGGCTGATCCTGTGGGTTGGTGGGCTGGGTCACCAAAAACTAGGCTAATGTTATCTGACTCTTCAGTCAGACAACTGTGTTACCTCAACTCTACAGACAGTGTGTTTACATCTTATCACCTGATTAACAATCCTATGTGGGAACGTATTTTTACAAGTGTATCTGAGGGAAAACCCTAAGTCCTATAAGTTCATAAATCTGTCAGCTTGGTATGCTCACCAAGATGTTACAACCAACCTATATGATCCTAAAAACTTACAAAGGGAAACAAAGCAATCTTATCTTAAAACATTAACTACTAATTATCAATCAGATTAAACTTAAGACTTCAACTGTCTAAATTAAAATAATATTTCAGCTTTAATTTTTAAAAATTTATTTATGCTTTATTCATCTGGGGAGGTTCCATTGAGATACAAGAATGATTTCAACATGACATCATAAGAAGATGTAGTAAAAAAAGAAAAAAGAAAAAAAGAAAAGAAAGAAATCTAGTAAAGTAAAAGGAGAGTGAAATAGTGGTAAAGCAGATAAAGTGATATGAGATAATCACAATTCACAAAATTGCTTGCACAAATGAAAAACTGCACCAAGTGTGTTTCGTAACACTTTATTAAATGTCTTTAAATGCATTTAAAGAGGGAAGTGTTTAAATTAAGTCTGTTTTGTCCCACTGCCTTGCCTTATGTCTGTTTTGTCTCAACGTCTTGTCTTACGTCTGTTTTGCCCCACTGTCTTGTCTTGCATGTTTTATCTCTCTGTCTTGTCCCTGTACTCTTTTGTCTATATGAGCCCTCCTTCTATGTATATGTTTACAAGCAAGGAACGGATGAAGATGTGAATATAAAGTTTGAGATTGTTACTTAAACACAGGTTGTATTTAAAAATAAAGTTGTCCTCTGAAAAGGGGTGGTGGTGGATTAAAAAAAAATAACTAAATAAAATGAAGATTTATTTAAATTGTTTGATATTTGAACTTATTTCAGTTTAATCTTTGTGATTTCTTTGATAGTTTAAATTATATGGATGTTTGGAATGTATAGTATATTTTTTATGGAATGTATGGATGACTTTGATAAATTTTTGATAACTTTCCAGAAAAAATGTCACTGTTGTCTGATGTTCATCTGCTGCATATGACTCTACATTAATGCACAACACAACAATGGGTCAACAAATGCGTTACATTGTTTTTTTTTATTATTATTATTTGGCATTGACTTACATCAAATGAAATGTCTCAGAGTGTGTAGTACAAAAGGTAGCTCAGCACCATTAAATACAGAAAAAAAGCACAAGTAGGTCATTAAAGCCCTTGAATAAATATTTTAAAGGAATCATACACACTCAAATATTCTGTATTTTTGTGGCAACTACATCATGTGACAATAACCATGAAGCTTTTGTTACAGATATATGCACTAAATGTTTATAAACAATTAGTAATACATGCATGCTAGCAAAGGCATAGTTCTTAGGCACAGCTGAAAATGTTCAACTTATTTTCATTTAGCTCTGACTTCTTCAAGCTTAAATCAAAGGACATTTAAAATGTGTAAAATGTAGCTACTTTTTCATTTAATACTTCACATGAACTATTCAGCTACACATGAGTCTTGTGTATATCAGTCCATCAATTAAGGGTGCTGGAAACTATTTTAGCAAGCTACAACAGTCAAAAACAATCACTGTAACAGTGTTTTATCATCATATAATGTTTAAGTTGAAGAGAATACAATCATTTAAACTTTACTAAAACACAATCATATAGTTAGCAGCGCTGACTGTTTCAGTGGTGCAAGGTCAGTATAAAAAGACAACAAAACAAAACAAAACAAAAACAAATTCAAGTTGACAGGTCAGGAGATTTACTAAGGAACCTCTTAACCCAGAGAATGTTGCTTCTTCAAGCTGTCGGAGCGCCTCAGCCTCTCCTCTGGGGTCTTCTTGTACCAGCTCCTGACACGAAACAGCAAATATCACACTGAGACAATGACAAATCTGTGGCACAGGCTAGAATCGAGTTATGCTGCAGTTACATTCATTATTGTTAGTATCTTTATTGTGGTATAAATTGAAACTTTTTTTGCTTTTCTGTGAAATATACACAGAATACCAGTCAGTTTGGGTTGGTGTGACGGACCAAACAGAAGTAGCAACCTACCCCTGGCGGTTCAGTTGGCCTGATGCAGGAGAATTTTGGCCTTGGTTTGGCTTTAGAACCCTGGGGATAGAAATCACATGTAGATAGGTAATTTCCATATCATACAAATGGTAAATGGTCAGTATGTATATAGCTTTACAAAGCCTCACATTCACCCATTCATGCACACACTCATAGACCAGTAGGAGGCTGCCACCATGCAAGGCATGGCCAGGCCCTACTGGGGACAATTTAGGGTTCAGTGTCTTACCCAAGTACGCTTCAACATGTGGACAGTTGGAGGCAGGATTCCAACCATCGAACCCCTTTGGTCACTGGACAACCTGCTCTACCAAGCTAACTACAGCCCCTACTACAAGGTGATTATATATTTGTACAGCTGTATTTAATACCTGTTAGTAGTGGGGCTCTTAGGCTTCTGATGCATCTTCCTGGTCTGAGCTGGAGATTCACCAGCCCTGGAAGATTTACAAATGACAGTATAGTATACAAAGGCTGCACTGCATCTTTGCAAATATTGGAATGTAGAAGTAGAAGAAGTACAAGTGTTCAGGTAACTATTTTACCTCTTTTTTCTGTCGAGGGACCTCTGTGTGGCAGCAGAAAAAAACACTCTCTCTTTGGGAGACTTTGCTTTTTCCTATTGGTTAAAATCCAAGTAGAACAAAGTTTATGTTAAAAAAAAAAAAAAAAAAAGGAAAAGTTAAGCATCCTGCGAATTATTTTTTATACAAATGTTCACAAGTAATATATTAAAGGTTACTCTGTTTCACCTTTTACCATAAGTAATAATAAGATAAGCTTTGTGATGAAGAGGAAGTAGAGTAAAATGTGTTTTTGAGCTTCAGGTCTGTTATTATCTGGTTACCATGTCGCGTAGCTTCCGTTCTACTCGCAGCTCCCTGTCCTGCTGCAGCAATCCTAAGCGATCCTCCAGAGGCATTTGAAAGAAGATTTCATGGATGTCATAAAGGGCTGCACGCAACTGAAAAACAAAAATATACACACATAAATATGAAGCAGGAAGGACCTCTGCTGTTGATGGACAGGAACTGCACATTCCTACCTGAGCTCTAACTCTCTCCTGCAGGGAGAGATCCTGTGCAGAGTAGTTGCTTCTCTTTACCGAGGCTTCAGTTTCAAATGAATGGATGAACTCTTGTGTGTCCTAAAAGTGCACACATGATACATATGTGGATTAATGTATGTGTAATTTTAGGGAGACCTACAAATGTAATAGGTTATACAGTATGTATTGACATAAAACCAAATCCTTTTCACCGTAAAACACTGAAAACATGTCAAATGTTTGAACTGAGAAAATGTACTATCAAAAAGGTAATTTTTGACTTAGGTGGTAGCAAAAGATCTCTGTAAAGCTGGAATACAGGCAAAAAAAAATAAAACATAAGTTTGTGAGATTTGCAATAATGCATTCTGTCTTTATTTACATTTATGCAGCATCCACAGTTTTTTGGAAATATATATATATATTTTTATTTTTTTTATTTAATCTTTATTTAACCAGGGAAAAAAGATCCAATTGAGATTGAAAATCTCTTTTTTAAGGGAGTTCTGGCCAAGAGGCAGCATGAAATACAACATACAAGAATTATAGGACATGTCAAACTATGAAAAACAACTGCAAATCATTGAGATAGTTTTTAGCACTTTGAGTTTGGATGTAAAGGCATTCAAGGAGATGAATTCAGTCAGTTTCCAGTCTTTTAGCAACATATTTCATTTGAAAAAAGAAGAGTAGACAAATGTCCTTTTATCCAGCTCTGTACAGGTGTATGGCACAGAAAAGAAAAAAATGATCATTTGATTGCAGACAAATAACAATCAACACTTTTTCTTGTTATTAAACTACAGATATAGTTAATAGGGTTACATTCTGTCACCATATTGGGTGTGTAGGATAGTTTAGTCTTACCACAATTGTCTGGCGCAGATGTTTGACCTTCTCTGTTTTAAGCAGTCTACGTGTGAGGAAACCACGAGTTATGGCACTAATTCGACAGAAGGCTTTCTGCTGTTCAGATGTCAGAACCTTGAGGAGATAACGCAAGAAGATTGGAAGGTGAAGTTTGTAACACAAAAAAAGTTTAGGAAATAAAGGTCAGTCTGCTGCTGTTATGCTAAATTACATTCATGTTTAAGAGATAAACTCACCACACTTAGCCTTGGTCGGGGTTTGCTGGCGGCCCATGTGGACCCCCACAGACTGACAGGTGACTGAACAGAAGGAGAGGTCACACTGGAATTGACAGGACTCGGAAAACCTGAGGAAAACATAGAGACACTTTCATATAATACACACAGTTAAAGCTGAAGCTTTGTTAGATTATGTTACTATTTCAATGACAAATATTTAGAAGCACAAAATGAATAATACAATACTAATCAATCTCTAACATGTAACATATATACTGTTTACAATTTCTAACATAGTAATAAGTGAACTGTGTTCAGTCGTACCTATACTGTGTCCTGGTGACCGTTCAGATGGTGTGTGAGCAGGGCTTAGTACTGGGCAGGAAGGGCTAATAACAGGGCAGATATCATTGACAGATCTACGATTCCAGCCAGAAACATCTGCGCTCAGAGGTCGCACACGCCCCCGCTCCTTCATTCTCCTTTCTGTCACCTCAAGCTCCTTATAAGACATGTATAAAAACACATGTTAATGTATGAAAACACACACACACCAATACATCTGACATTTGCACTGGAAAAACTAAAGAGGAATGATAATACATTTCATGCAGTTGCATATGTTTACCAGACGGAGGCGATGTTGCTCTTGTTCCTGCTCAGCCAGGAGACACGACATCTGCAGGGCGTGCTCCTCATGCAGACGCCTTTGCATGTCCTCCAGAGCCTGTGCTCGCCTCTGAGTCTCCTCTGTTGATATGCAAAAACACAATATATCTGGTTTTACAATCTTAATTTTTTTAACGTGTTTTTCTATATCATCATTTCCCACTAATATTGCACAGTAATAAATATTAAGGCTGTAATTTAATTACATAATTTGGCATTGTTATTTGAATGGATGTTTAGTCAAATTGCTGCTACTCTCTTTAATATACTCAGTTTGGTAGAGATCTACTGCACATAATCCGTGTTTTTTCCATTGTTTGTAATATGTAGAACTGTGTTTAACCTCATGTCCCTGGTAACGCTCAACAAATAGGATAATTTACAGACCTTTTGGGATAAATGAATGTATTTTGGAAACCATGTAATGGAAGTCCACCTAATCTGAACCTTTTAAATGATATCCATTAGCAATTACATAATTATGCAGACTGCAATTATAATTTGATTCAATTAATTGTGCAGCTTTACACAGAACAAAACTCTACAGATCTACAATTAATGTGGGTATTTTTAAATATACGATTTCACCAATGAGTTGAGCCAACCAACATGTTGAAATGTCCTGTCATGTTAACAGAGCTGCGGTGGAATATGTATATGATCAATGTCATTTTTGTTTTCCTTTTAGTTAGTTGTTTTATTTATTTAGATTTTTTTAATTACTTTAAGCATTAAATAAATGTGCAGTTACCTGATGTGTTGACCTGTGCTTCTGATGCATTTCTCAGAGCAGTTGGTGAGATATCTGGCTCCATCCTGACTTTCACTTGAGACAAGTCAGAAGTCACTCGGGGCCTCATCAGATATGGTGAGGGGTTCTCTATGTCATATGACTGGTTTAAGGGGGCTGCAGCAGCTCGCCGACCTGGACCCATCCACGTAACTCCTGCCATAAAACGTGGGAGTCTTTCTTGGCTGCGGTCGATGGATTCAGCTGAGTTGTATGTATGCAGCTGGCTGTCCAGGGTGTGGCAACGGCGGCGAAATCCTGTTGTCAGATGATCAAGGTGTCCACTGGGGCTGGACCCTGAAGTGCTAATGGGACTGCAGATTTCCTGTACTGGGCTGGTGCCACAGTGGCTGGATCGACGACTGCCACCTCTTTGAACACCATCACCACAATCACTTCCCAGTGACCCCCAGTGTTCAGAGGACCCCCTGGCCCCTAAGAACGGCTCTCCACAATCAGCCACACCAACACGCTCCCCTGATCGTCCTGGACCTCTGGGAATAAGGTCTGCTGGGCCAACTGGGAATGAGATATGGATGTTACCAGTAGAAACTGGACGTGGACGGCGTCTTTGTACATGGGGACTAATGGTGGACTCTGGACTGGGGAGGCGGGTATTCCAGTCAGGTAAATTCGGCGAAAGGCAGCCAGACTGCTGCAAACTAGGGTCATAAAGAGTTTGATGCTGGATCTGGGTTTGAGGTGGACCAGTTGGACTGTGGTGTAGACTGAAACCAAACTCAATGCCACTATCCCTCATGGGACTGCAGCTCACATTGTCGGTGTCAGGGACGCTGTCAGGCGGGGGAGTCCGGGTGACTGTGTGGGCGGTTTTCTGACCCTGTTCTCTCTTCACATACTCCCTGGATTTCTTGAGAAGGCTATCCAAGCTAATATCATCCTCTTCATCTTCCTCATCACTCTTCTCGTCCTTCTTCACCATTTCTTCTTCCACTGCCTTGTGGCAATTAGGGATGGGAGTTTCACAGCATGGTGAGGCAGGAGGTTCATTTGTTTGAAGCCCAAACCCAGAGTCTCGAGGAAGTCCTGGTGAGTCAGTGACCAGGGTGTAACCACTGACAGTTGAAGATTTACAAACTGGCAGCTTTCCAACATCTTCATCTGGCACTTTATGTATCTGATATTTTAAAGATAACGAACAATTGTCATTATTTGTCTGTAACAATTGACAAACTGGCAAAAAAAATGGTTCTACATCCCACAGGCAGTTGTAGCAATAAACTATTACTGATGTTTCCTCATTATTTGATGCAAAGAAAATTGTCAGAGCAGATTTGCAAGTGAATCCATCATCTCTGGAAATGTTGAATTACCATCATGTAAAAATAGCACAGCCTACTGGAAAAAAGTGCAGTGTCAGCCATCTGTACTCAAGTCTGAAAATGTCGCTAGAGATTCTGGGACAGACAGTTTTTTCATTCAGATTTGTGCTATATCCTGAGATTGACACACAGACCCATTTCATATTGAGCATTTCAAATGAAACTGAGATTTTTCAAACAATAAACATAAACAGTAAGTACGTATGTATATATGTAATTATATGATATACTATTTATAAAGTGAATATGAAATTAATACATCTGTTTGTCTCTGGAAAACAACGACGTTGTAGTTGTATTTACTGCATTAAATGCACGCTTAATATTTTCACAACACCACTGCCGCTCTCCACCTGGCCACACCTGGTTCTGTGACTATAATGTGCCACTGACCTGAACCTGGTCCAAAATGTCCTGAACCCGAGCCAGGAGCTTGTTCTTCTGTTGGCTCTGTCTGTCCAAATCCAGCTGGACTGCTCGCTGCCTATAGTCACACATCTCATTACGCTGCTCTGCACTCAGCTGTACAAAGAAATTAAACACGTTATAAAATATTTGGACCAGCTGAACTTGACACAACTTTCCACATCATAGATTCAAGAAAAAGTGATACACATTTAAAACTATCACTGAAAACACCTTTTGATGGGTTTTCATGTTATTTATATTTTAGGCATTACACGAAACATCACTATCTAAATTGCCCTAAAGCACATCTTGTGTTTTTGTTCTGTTTTATGCGACTGCATTGTATCAACATCTGAATCATCTGGCAGTTCCCAATAACTAATTATCAGCAGTGAACAGCAGATGAGATTCTCCTGACTAACATCAAACAGCATTGACATCAACAATTATCCCCTCTCTCTTTCCCCTGCCAACGGCTGATCTAATTGGGACTAGTCAGGCCACATGCTTTACATACACTCATAAAGAAATGAGGGTCTTTCCCAAAATTATTAAACATTTAACTGTTTTCAAACCATGTTATAGTGTATATTATTGCAAACCTATGATCTATGCTTGAAGTACACTTTAAGTACATGTACTGTAAATAGAGTGTATGCTGCATAAAAGTACATTTGTGTATGTTGCATAAAAATGAATGAGACATAAACAAAGCTGTACTATCATTTTATAATTAAGAGTAGAGGTAAATAAATGGCAACAAAATAGCTATTTGTAATTCTCATCAAACAACATTTTACAATTCATTATACACACTTTTAATGAAGAAAGCTGAGCAATGTAGAACTGGTTTTGTCTGCTTTTTTTCTTCCTTACCAGAGGTGAAAGCACAGCTCTTCCATGGAAGAGGATGACAGAGTGCGTCTTCAGGGAATACAGAGTCTCACATGTCGACTTCTTAAGTTTCCCCTCCTCCTGCAGCATGACCAGACTCCGCAGGCAGAACTCCTCATAGCTTTCCATCTCTGGACACCCACACATCCGCACTCTGAACAGGAAACATACACCATGTAGCCTCGTAACCCAGCTGCTGGATTAAATGGAGAGTGTCAAATTAGATGTATGTCTGCACATCAAAATGACAAGTGAGCCAATACTCCACTGGGTGAGGTCTGTGGAAGAACAACCATCTGGAATCAAGAGAAAGCAGTACAAATAGCTTTCAACAAAAGAGGATCTGTGTGTTTTAGTAGTTTTATCACACTCATCACATTCCTGCCATTCCTTTCTATTAGACCTTGCTGTTGAGTGACTTCCATTTCCGTGTTTCTTAGAATCCTATTTCTAATCAATAATAGTCGGTGTTTCAGAAAATGTCTGTCAGCACATGGGCTTGACTGTACAGAACCTTGAAGACAGGTATCTTATCACAGGGAGTCAGCCATATATATGTGACATCAAATTTGGCGTAATTGCTTTGTGGGTAGTGTAGCATAATGATACGTTCTATCTAAATGTTATCCTACATAATGACCAGTGTTCAGAATTGAACTGTATATATTGCTGCCCCGATCCTCAGTCGCCTAGCGTTAATTAGCTACATACGTGAGCAACCCAACACTGATTTTATACCCTAGTGACAGCACATTATAGGTGAGAATTGTTTTCTGTTTCTACAGAGCTTTGATCAAGGTTGACATCGAGCATTTGGAAGATTTAAAATTAACAATATTTAATTTGGTGGACCATATCTGAAGCCCCAAACACGTTTATTGTACAGATGTTCGGTGGTAAAATGACAGTTCTACACCGAAGTCAACCGCTTGCCATTTTCTTACCTTCACAATGGAGAAAAAGTAATATCTCCTCTCGTTTTGTTCCCGAAGGCAAGTATTAGAGACGTGCAAATGTCACGGGGAAACAATAAAGTGGCGGTTACAGCATGGACATTAGGTTTCTCCTCTTAATCTCGGGTTGCACATCATCGTTTTCAACTCTTCCGGGCTCCAACAGCGCCTCCTAGCAACAGCAAATGGGCCGCATTCCAATATGGTCCCGGTGCAGTCCACTTTACCCTACCTCGGGAAGATCCCGAAACAACAGCTTTCATACGTAGAAATTGGCATTATTATAGATAAATAATGTATTTTCCTTATATTTTAAGTGATCTTACAGGCCATTATAATTATATTGTGGTTAATAAGAAGAAATACAGCAGCAAAAAGTCAACTTTGAAACCATGAGAAAAATGGAACGAGATCATTTCCCTCACCATTTATTTATAATATCACCCCAGTTTACAGATAAAAAAGATAGGTCTAGTCCTTTTTCAAGTCAAGGATATTACAAAATGTTTGTGGTTTATTTAACTCCCTATTCCCTACACCTTTAACTCTGTATTTTACTGTCCTATCGGATTTAACAGTAAATACTTAAGTATTTATGTTATGGCACCACCCTTCCTAAGACAGAAAGGTAATTAAAAAAAAAAAAAAAAAAAACAGCTCATCGTACAGTCCTTACGCCTGATAATCATGTTGTGTAGTTCTCAATATTCCCAAACAATGATATCACTATTAATGTTTTAACAATATTTGTCACTCAAAATCCTGATGCAGTTGTAGAGGGAGTCTGGGGCCCCTGGAGGGTAGCACACTGTGATATTACTGTCTTGGGACTCATTAGCACTGTGTAGATAATAATACAGGTTGCATTGATTTACTATCCAGGGAGAGAGTATCTATTTAATAACTCTGGAATAATATTTTGTCATTTGCAGTTGTGGATATCAGTGCTTGCTGCCTTGCTTCATAATAATGTAACGGCAAATGATTGATCAAATTAAAATGTATCCTAAATATTGTGTTAAAGCATTGGGTCATCAGGCCCCTGTGTTTTATTGCATTGCTCAGACATGATGTAGACAAAGTTACAAGCATTTATTTCAAAGAGAAAACTTATTCATTTTTGTACAGACAATCAAAAGTTATACATTGCAACAAAACATCCCATATTGAGTAGCAAACAGTAAGATGTAGCTGTTTTCACAATTCATTTCTTGAGGATACAGGTGAACCTGAATGTGTGGGCTTAGCAATACGGACAATTTCCTTGTTTTGTTGAAGTAGAACTTCAATGTCTTGTTCTGTAAACGTGGATTTGGAGTCCTGAAACGTACATTAAATTGTATACATCACAACACAGTAATAACTTAATTACCTACAGATAATGATAATAATAATGATAAATAAAACCAAATATACCTGAAACGAATGGCGTTTGACTCCTGAACAGGCTGTAGACTGCTCATAACACAAAGCAATATCCAGATTCTTTGGTTCTTTACTCATCAAAGCTTCACGGAACTTCTCATGGTGAGAATCTGGATGTATATTTGAGAAAAAAAAACAAACATTAAAACTGAAAAAAAAAAAAAAAAAAATCTAAACATGCACAACCTCATCCCAATCTCACCTAACAAGTGCTTGCAGGCCATTGTCATTTTGCCTTTCGAGATGTCATTTTTGTTGGTCTGAAGTGTCTTACACACGTCGCCACTGATGAGGTTTTCAATCACAGACTGTCTTCTTTCAGCTGTGACTCCCTTCAAGGATTTTTCAATCTCTGAGAGTATAGCGTGCAGATATTTTACTTATTGTCTATGTAAAAATATACCATCATTTTCAGAAAAGGTGTCAGGTACAATAAATAATTAAGCGCAACTATTGATTTAAATATAGTCACCACAATCACTTAGTGTGTATCAGTTAAAACAGTGGTTCATAGTTAAAGATGATTCAGCTGAGTGATTCAATAATTAATTTTACCTTGTGCTGTTGTTATACAACTCTCACAATAGGCATCTATTAAAAGAAATCAGGTAAACATTTAAAACAGCCATGACAAAGCAAACAAAAAACATGTAGATTCGTCAAATTACCAAATCTATGTAAATAAGAAAACCAAAGTTAGCAACATATTAGAAATGTAATGTTAAATCAACTTACAGCGATCTATGTCTTTAAGCTGCACTTCAGAGAAGTAGCTCACAAATATTAAAAATATTAAAAACATGAAGATCTTCATGGCAGTGATTGCAGACCAAATACAGACTCTGAACAACCTGTATGTCAGACCAGAAGGACGGGGGCTCAATCATGAAGGCTTTTCACATATTGTAGTCACGTGATCACAGGGACAATAGGATCACATCACCATCATTCCACAGGTGATGAATTTCCAGTTTTTCAGGTTTTCTCTGGTTATTTAAAGATGCTGTAAACAGACTCATTTACATTTGAACAGTGATCTCAGCACACACTCAGGCCAAAGTAGTTCTTGGCTAATGTATTTACATTTTATCAATATAAGTGGACATTATTGTTTTGTTGTTTGTTTTTCTTTTTCTTTTTTTTTCTTTTTTAAATGAAGGTAGTAGGAAGAACACCATTGGGACAAAAACAAAATTGAATCCCAAATATACACACCCAAATGGATCACCTATAGCTGATGTATGCTTCTTATGCAATGTTAATGTAGATCCAATCAGCTGTAGCAACCCCAAACACTGTGAGCACTAAGTATGATGGGTAATCACTTCATCTACCTTTCTTCTCATCCTGATGTGCCCACCATCCTGGAGCACTCTATACTAACCAGACCACATGACCTTTTTCTATTGAATCACAATCCCATATTTATGCTCTCCTCAAGCTGATAATTGTTTAAGAAACAACAAGCTACTGACTGCATCAGTTGCATCTGAAACATTAATCACAGCTGTAATTATCCAATACAAGGATCTCATGTGATTTGAATCAAAGAAATTAAGCAAATTAAACACATTTTCCCCTGGGGAGCCCCACATTTATTAAAAAGCATATGAAAACCAGACACAGATGAATGGATAGATGAAGAGAGTTTATACTATTTGCAGAGTACAAGTAAGTACATAGAAATTTCTAGGAAAAAAGAAAGCAATTTTAAAAAAGACAGCTAAAATATACATAATTATGTAGAAAGATAATAAACACACACACACACACACACACACACACACACACACACACACACACACACACACACACACACACACACACA
>JAPSES010000069.1:5824450-5839076 GCA_029822895.1 Maxillicosta whitleyi | reverse complement strand
ACACACACACACACACACACACACACACACACACACACACACACACACACACACACACACACACACACACGAACAATCTCCTTAGGTTTACACATTTATGAAAAAGTTAAAAGTTTAATTAATTTTTTTCTTCTTCTCATGAGAATTACATGACAGTGACAGTTCATGCCTTTTATTTTTATGACTGTTATTTTATCAGTGGCCACTAAGAGGCGTTATTTTATCTCAAAAGCAATTTGCCTTTCTGGTTACGCTCTAATCCAAATATGGTCATTTTTACCATATAAGGTGTGCCGTTATGGCGCCGGCTTCCCAACGGAAAATATGAGCGTGTGCGGGAAAAGCGAACGTTAGTTAGGGCAACGTCCTTTTCTTTTTTCGGGATCGTAAATGGGCTTCTACTTGTATTGTCAAGCTTTAATGATTTAGCCAGCTTTACCTGTTCACTACATAAAGTCAAGTGGACCCCCGCCGCTGATTTTTACCCTCAGGAATCCACTGTTAGTGGCGATATGTGAGTATTCTGAGTTTATGGAATGATATTTAAGCTTGTTAATATCATTCATCGGTATTAAAAAGCTGCATATTATAAATTTACAATTAGTGTGCTGTCGTTAACACCTGTTGTTGGCTACATTGCAGGGTACTATTTTGCGGTGTGAATGTAGCATATTTTGTTATTTTAAAGACAAGACTTCATGCAGGTTAGCTAACATTTAACAACTGAAATTGGAGATAGATGTTAGCATTGCGATGGGTTGTGTTGAGTTAAATACTCTTCGTAAGTGAAGTAGTGAATAAAGTTAATAATAGACTTTAAGAGGAAGTGAATTCTCCTTTCTTTAGCTTCCTAAACTTTCCACCACTAAAGAGCAGATATGCCAAGCGAGGGGATTCACTCCTTTGCACTTCCGTCTTCGTTTGATCCTTTAAGACCCTCACGTGATCCTTTCGTCACTTGGACATATATTATCTATGACAATAACCACCTGCATGTATTAGCTTCAGCTACCACAGGTTTTGTTAATGAATGACAAAACAGGTTTGTGCAGAATGTTTTCAGCCTTATTAAAGTATGAAGAAGGAACGTATCATCTAATATCGTTTGGTAGCATTCATATAAAAGACAACGACCGGGTGTTTTCATAATTATTATTTATTCTTTGATCCTAGCACGCCTTCTATTGTTGACTGCTAAACTTGCATAGACATTGGATCCAAAGTCCATATATGTTTACTATAAAATGCTGTCCTCTAGATGGCGCTTCGTCACAGATCTTATTACCACATCAGTTTAGTGTAGGACTTCGACGCTGGTGCATAAATATCAATACCATAGATTTTGTCTGGAAAGAAATATCGCCTGCTCAGGGTTCATAGGTCAACTGTAAAGCTACACCACTGATTTAGTTGACCTTGAGTGCAAGAGTGTGTTTTGTTTAGGTGATCCTTGGTCAAATGAGCAGGTAATAAGAGTCTTAGTAAAGTGATTCTTGATCCGGATCTGACTGTAAATGAGATTGTTTGATTTGGCAAAATGATTGACCTGTAGGTGGTGATGCATGAGTCTCCGTGCAGTGGTCTCATAATATTTATCTAAATTGGCAGCATATCTGACTAAATTATTTTATGTCTGCAGTTATTTGATAGTGGATTCATTATCTTATATTAGTTCAGCCAGAAGCACTGTGTTATTGCGTGATGCATATTTCCCATGACTTAATCACATTATGCAAATCCTTAGTTAAGTTATGTGATATTGCACTAACACTGTTGTCGGTTACATAAGTTTGCTCTAAAGTTTCTGTTTTTTCTTCCTAGTGCTTTCTTTCTATAGTAACCACTTGTCATTCATGCACCAGAGAGGAGTGTGCTAATGTGTGAATGTGAATATAGGCGTTAACAATTTGCATTTGTTATATATTTGCTTTTTTTTTTTATTTTTTTTTTTAGTAATGGTAACAACAAGTTACTTTATGCTCTTTTACACTTTGTGTAGCCTTTCTGTCACATAAAAACCACTGTGAAAAGCAGTTTCTCCTAAGTTGCAGTTACAGAAATGTAACAGTGGTGATATACACTTAGATAGTGTAACATTTACCAAAAATTAATGATGTTAAAAACTGTTTGAAATTCATGGATAGCTTCACATTATTATTATTATTTTTTTTAGTTTTGTACACTAGTATTAGTACACTAGAATTTGCTTCCTAAGTTTCTCCTGTGAGCACTGTGGGCTTTCCTTATATCCTATCCTTGTATTACTATAACATAAACTGTAGTAAGAACAATGTTTTTCTCCCCTCAGGATTAGTTCAGTTGTTATTCTGCTGTCAAATTAGCAGGAATAAAATAGTAATAATGTCATCTTTCTCTCTCTCACTGCAAAAATCTAAATCTTAGCAAGTTATTTTTCTCATTAGTCAAAATATTTCATCAGGACCAAGATCATTTTCACTTGTACCACTGGCAGATTTTTATTTTGTTTGAATTATGCAAAACAATTTCAATTAAGCAAAAAAAATCTACAACTGGAAAAACTGAAAATTATCTTCATTAAATTTCTTTAAATAAGATTTTCTAGATCTATTGCCTAAAAATAAGTTCTTACATCTCAATAAAAAGTTACACTTTAGGTGATTAGGCTATGTCTTACTTTAAGTGTGATGAGGTATTTTGACAAGAAATGAGAAAAATACACTCAGCAAGATTTTGATTTTTGCAGTGCTGCACTTTTAGGATTAGGTTTAGAAACTTTGTTGCAGTGTTAACGGTGGCATGAACTGGGTGATTTGGGTAATTTGGTTCCAAACTCTAGACCAGATTTGAGCTGTACAATACTTTGACTGACTCTTGCACACTATCAAATTTGCAATCTTTAAAGAAGACAGGTTTATGTATTGCATGGGGAGTAATTGAACAGCAGTGTACAAAAACAATTAGCTAATAGAAGCCCAAAAGTCAACAGTAATGATTATTTTTGTGGTTATTGCTAATAGTGTCAGATGAAATATGAGTTTGGTCTGTGCTTTGATGGGAGAATATTGAAACCAGTCAGTATCAGCCAAGACCACCCCAGGGCAAGGGTTCAATGTCAACGTAAACAATAGTGATTGGAGTGAGTGTATGGCTTTCCAGCAGCAGTCCTGTGCATGCAGTTGCAGCATTGCTTTCCTCCAATAGATTTGAAGTGTGCGCCCTGGCCGACAATAGAGGGCCTGGGAGTGGGAGGATCAGCTCCACAGCGATCCTTCTGGCTTTGTTACACTCGGGAAGCCATTTTGGAAATCTGCTTGTTGTGTACTAACATAACACACAGCGGCTACTTGCAAACTTTACGTCTTTCTACGCGGATAATATCACTGAGGATCTTTCCATCGGGAAAAATAAGCTTTGGCGTTCAGTGCGTCGGGATGCGAGGAATTTGCGCATCCTCCGTCATAGTAATGTGTGGATTTTGTTCCTCTGGATTACGGTCCTAAAGAATAATAATATACATGGATTCTAACCACGCCGGCAAGTGGAAATGCTTCTATAATTAATGTTTTTATAGCTAAATTAGCTGTAATCTGTTAAATGCGTGTGTTGTTTAATTTTGTCCTTGCTGGGCTCCTTTACCACACTACTGTTTTGACAGCGAAGGCAACCGCAGGCCTTATTTTCTAAGGCGATTTCTGGATATCTGCGACCATATCAGACATTTACTGTGTTGTCTATTATCAGTAATATGCTTTAAGTGAGTGTTTTGACCTGCTAATATTAAAAACGCCTTAATTTATCTGACGGGAATAGTGCGTCGTTGCACAACCTTGTAAGTCAGTGACGGCGTTGTCTAAATACATGGCGTCTAAATTTAGCACTAGGCAACATGAGAATGTAAAGGGTCTTGTATGCCATTTGACTGGGTACTATTGGGAGTTATTATTAAACTAAAAGTCTCTTACAAGGCACAGCTCCTGAACACTGTCAGTAGGTGGACTCCATGCTCAGTTGTTTGCGCTGTTGGTCGCAGGTGGTTTGCGTAAAGGAGTATGCAAAACAGACATGTGAAGAGTACTTTACTGTAGAAACAAGCTACATTTGGGCATATTAAAAATACAGGTGTATGTTAGACTTAGTCATTTTTTTTGTTCAGTCTGTCTCCTGAATTATGAGCTCAAGCTTTAACTGCATTCCACAATGGACATGTTTGCGTAAAAAGGTAGCCGGTGTCGCTGTTATTAGAACTTAAGAACTCACACATGCAGTCTAAGATTAAGTCTGATTGCTGTCTTAGAGGTTTCACTCCAGCTTCTGTATGTTTCTGCATTCTTCCCATGCATCCCATTAATCAGTTCACCGTCCTGTGTCGCAGCCCCATAGCACAGCTGATGCACTCCAGAGGTTGGTGTTTAATTTTGGAGCCCACATTCAGAGCTTGCGTCATCATTGACTGCACCATCTGACGAGTCAGAATATCCTAATCCTGTCTGAATTAAAGCAGTCCCCTTGGATTTTGGATATTTGTTACTAGTTTATCCCTCTTTTCAGCTCTAAAACCTGAATGCGGATTTGAAACATGATTAAGATTATGGTTGAGATTTGGTGTTGGATTTTAAGGGAAAGCCATCTGTTTCTGTGATTTCTCTGTAGAGTTGGGTATTGGTCAAACCTTTCCAAAACTGGTAGTGATATTAAATAGATTTGATATGGTTCATAAACAAGTAAGTACATTTTATTTATAGAACATTTTTTTTTATCAATAGTCACGAAGAGCTTTACAGTGCAAAATGCAATTAAAATGGGATAGATGCATAATGTGCAATCAGTCTGTAGCAGCCCCGAGTCAGTTAGGAATGTAAATGTCTGCTTGAGCAAGAGTGTCTTAAAACAATGTAGTTTAAATTATATGTTGCAAGGGTTAAGATTTAGTTTCAACATCTTTACATTCTTCCAGTAAAAGTGATTTTAAAGTATAAACCTATCTGCCAAAGCTTAAAGTTACACGCTGGTATAATGTAATTAATAGAAATGTATGTAAGGGTTGTGCACTGCAGTGAAGTTTAAGTGCGGTACCAAATGATGAGACATCTTTCAATACTTGTCAACAGTTTGGGGCAATATCTGTATGGGAAAAGCTTAGTCTATTAGTCAGTAAATGGACTATAAGGGTTTATGTGTCACTGAGGATCTGTCAGGAGTTAGTTGACCCAGATAGACTGATAAAGCCATGGCCTGACTGGAGTTTTGGATAAAACTATTTGCACTGCTTGCTCATGTAGTACAGGTCTGACTTTGAGAAGCTCAACCCTCAGGCCATCGGTTTCCCGCCTCTTGCCTAAAAATCTGCCCCACCCCTTCCTGGTTTAGTTGGTTTCATAACACTGCTCTCTCTGTGTGTGGAGCTTACCCATGCAGTGACTGTTGGAGTAGCTGTCCTGGTGAAGAGTCCGCTTAATACAAAGGCAGAGGGGGATTGCCATTCTTTCGGTGTGGTCTGTACCAGCCGCTCCTGTCAGTTGCCGTCTTCTTGCTGACCAGAGGAGAAGAGACAAGTCATTCATTGCAGCTTTCCTGGTTTTCCTAGCCTCCGTCACAACCAGCTAGAGCCAACATGCAGCAAGAGGTCTGCCAAGTCTCATCCACAGGCAGAACTGTAGTAGTATTGTTATTTTCCAGGAAAAAAGGAATGACCAGCAGCTCTCATTAGGGCCTGCCTATGCTGGGCATCTTGACATGGTTGTATTTTGTTAGTATAGCTGTTACTGGTGGTTGTGTATTCTTGGAGAGCAGCCCAGTGGATAGCGCTAGAGCTGATTTGGGAAGAGGCAGCAAATTCTCAAGTGCTGTAATGTGCGCATGTTATGTGTTAATGCTGTTGCTTGGTACAGTTACACAGAAGCAGAACTTGAGCTCATTAGTGTGTCTGTTTTGTTTGCATTGTTAAAAATGTAGAATTAAGAGACAGGCTGAACAAAGAAATGCATGCGTTTTTCTTTAGTTTGTGTATGTCCTCCCCCCATCATCAGCTTTGGTTTTAAAGAGTCCTGTCCCTTGCATCCTGACTCTTTCAGTCTAAACAAAGAAGAATGACCATGGATTTTTCTCAACTGCACACATATACGCCGCCACAGTGTGCTCCAGAGAACACCGGCTATACCTACTCTCTCAGGTGAGACTTGATTGCTGTGCTGTGCTGACTGCGGCATCAAACAGCTGGGTTATAGCGTTTTACTCGAACACTACTGATCATTTGAGCATCTAGACAGTTTTAATAGACCTTGGGTAATTTGATAAATCAAGTTTTTGTTTTTTAATTGATGTAGAAACACAGTTAATTGAAATGCAACCCGTTTACTTGTTTCAATGTGTAGCTCTAGTGATTACTTACCAGTGATGTTTAATTTATTTTTTATCTTTTCACAAATGATGCATACTGACAACTTGATAATCACTCTTGTTGTTGATTGTGGTGTTTAGATTTAATAAAGAAAACTACTTTCTAATCCTGTTCTCTTGTAGCTGAGCTCATGTAGACGGGAAATTCGCTGAAAATTGTGACTCATCCATAATACTGAAAGCATGAGCTGTAATTTTTTTCCATATCGCCCAGCCCTGCATTCTCATCACTATCAAGTCTTTACACGTATAGTGTTCATTCAGTGCATAATGTTCTTTATGTTAAGCATTATTTAATGCTATTATAGCACGCATTGTCAATCCAGTCGTATTATTATAACTGTGAGGATATCGAAGGTGTCCAGACTGCCAAATTATCCTAGAGGTTATTTCACATTTTGTACAAAAGAACTGGTTCTTCAACTTTAATTTACATGCTGATTAAATGAAACGCGCTCAGAAGAGTGATTATCCCCAGTCTTCATGACTTGTAGGTGAGCAGGTTTCTGTGTGGTGACTCAGGTTTATGCTTGAACAGAAAATATACTAGAATTATATTTAGGGCTACTTTTAATACAGAGAGATTTCTTTCTCTGCCCGTTTTCCTTGGTGAAACTTCCAGCGGTTTTGTTTTGGTTTGAAAAAAGAAAAAAAGTCCTGTGGTTGTGGTTTTTTATGACTCAGCCTCATACTTCTGATGGCGTGTTTGTATGCTCAATGTGGAATTCTGGAGCCTCGCACAGAGTAATAACGAAGCTTTTACTGTTTTTTCCTTTCTATTTGAGCATTGCAGAAGCATGGTGCCCTTGCAAGCATTCTGGTTGTAATGTTACAAAAACTTAAATCCACAACAGTTAGTATTGGAGTCAACGTACATTGCATTTCTAGACCTGTTTCTCCCATGGTGTTATCCATGTGTTGTTGCTGGAGTTCCACCTCACAGGTCCGACTGTAGGTGTGGTTGACACTTGTAAGGTCTGTGCATGTGAAGGAATGTTGTTATCCTCCGTGGCTGTCACCTCTGGCGTCTCAGAATGGAGAAAGGCGCGCTGGGCGTGTAGGTCTCTGAATGACACGTCTCCCTTGCCCCCCAGCTTTGTTCAATTTTCGACTTAAGGGAAAGGAAGAGTTACTGCATTTTTTAGCTGTACAGCCTGCCCATTTTTCAAGTGAAAGTATGAATGTGTCTCATAAAAACATCGAGTTTGAACAAACACCTCTCATTTGGGGTTTATAGCTGGGTCTCGGAGAAACGCAGGGCACATGGGGAGAACTGTAGTGGAAAGGCTTCAGCACATTTTCCTATCCAGCTGAAACAAGTCCAGGCTGCAGACACTGCGTGATGTGTTTAATATGTGAGTAGCTCTTATGGTTTTTAACGGTTGTGTGAACGATGGCGTTTGATGCGTTGTAGGAATTTGCCTTTTGGAGGTTTTCATGTTGAGATCAAGGATAGCTGATGGTGATTTTTTTTTTTCTCAATAAAAATCAAAACAAGCCCATCAATATCATTGTTTAAAGTCAGGCCTTAGTGCACAAAATGATTTGAAATACTGTTAAAGGAACTAGTTTAATGTGAGATTTTTTGATGATAATTTGAAATACTGTTAATGTAACTAATTTAATTAGGGTTTTTTGTAGATAATTTAAAATACTATGAATGTAACTAGCTTTATGAAGGTTTTTTTGTGGATTGAGGCAAGGCAAGGTGCATGTACAAAAGCTCATTTGACACCCAGCTGGAATCTAAAAGGCTGGAACAAGCTAATCGTGTTTCTTTGAATGTAGTCGGCTGAAGGGCTATTAATGACCTTAGTCACAACCGTGGCTCTGATCCCAGGATTAGACTAGTTCATGCTTCTTGACTAGCTCGTAGAGAGATCTGTGTTTTTTTCTTTTGTTTTTTTCTTTTTTTATCAACATTTGTCTCTTGCTGCTGAAATGCTGCTTCTTCTCTGTCCTGCTAAACAAACCCAGTGAAATTTAAATCAGTTAATGGTCATTAGAGTTCCTCCCAACGGAAATAGAAAGCCTGTTCTCGCTGCTTGTACATAAACATAAACCCATCGTAGTCTGACAGCTGACTTTGTTTAGACTTGAGAGGTGTCAGTATGTGCGTAAGGCTGCAGCGAATACGAGCGCAGTGTGAAGACAGCCGGAGTCAGGTGACAAAAACCGTTGGCCCATCTGTTGTCAAAACTCAAAAGAGCAGCGACACGTTTGTGGCACTGAATGGTCAAAGGCAGAGGAGGCCAGCCAGTCACATCCAGTTTCTATCTGCACTCAGAGCTCTTTGGAGCCTGAAATTATACCAGAATAGGACCATTCCAACTTGGACCACCACCTTAGACTTAATTACTAAATGAGTGTAAAGGCAGACATGTAAAGGTCAGTAGTAACAGGTGTTTCACAAGTTGTTAAAGGGTGAATTGGGAATGTCCGAGAACTGTCGTCTCCTTCTTTCTATTGGACAGATTCTCACTAAAAGACACTACAAAGCTTCAACCCACTTTTGTCAGCGTTACCTGCTTTGAGCACCTGGACTACATGATTCATGAGAACACACTTGGTAATATTTTTCATGTAAGAATTAATACTTAGTTAAGCTTAGACTATATTTTGTCAATTTGTGGTTCTATTCAGAGGTCATGAAAAAAGTTTTAACAGTAGATATAAAAAAAAAAAAAACATAAGAAAAACATAGAGATTGATATAAAAATGTACAGCCTTCAGGAGTAGATTTGTGACATGTTGGTAGATGTTTCTTCATTCCAAGGCCCTCCTGAAGGCAGTGCTGTATGCAGACCCACATGGATACTTCATATTTTATGATGATGGAAGTGGGTCAGTGGGGCCTCAGAATGTTGACTGGAACAGTAGTTGGATGGCGTTCTCTGATGTGTGCTGATAAGTGGGAGTAGATAACTCGTGCCAAAGATAAAAAATGAATGTGGCATGTAAGGCAGAACACCTGCAATCCCAAGAAAAAAACCCCCACATGGCTCAAATACCATTTTACTCACAGACTGATTGTAACATAAATCTGCAAGTTGAGGCATATTGTTGCTCTTATTTGATGATCTCAATTAAATTGTGTATTTAGAGTGTGTGAAATATAATTAGTGCTGCCACATTTGCTCATGCATATCGTGGTCTGGGTGGAGGGGGTGTGGACAGTTGTTGTTCATGCTGCTCTCACAGTTGTTTTGACATCTGGTACGTGTGTATTTTGGTTCATGTATTACTGGTGAAGTGCCAAGCACTGAAATTACAGCAGCTAGATTTAAGGAGATGGCCCACACCATTCTTATTCTTTATCAGTGTTCAACTCATGACAAATGTTTTTAAAGCTGCTTTGCTGGTATTCCAAAAAAGACATTTATGGCAAATATATAATAGTAGTAATAGTATGATTTTTTAAAATTTTATTTTAAGCTAGACATGCACATAGTTACTGTAAGGGCGATAGAAAAAAGTGCATTTGTGTTGGAGGTGGATGTCCAGCTTCTTCTACTGATCAGTCTCCCTTGAGTCTGTTTGGAGTTGTCTCCATAGCAACCACAGCAACATGAAGCAGCACCCTCAGTGCTATAATGTGGAGAATGAAGGACACCACACAGAGAGGGGGGCAGAAGGAAAGTGTTGTCTGTGGGAGGGAAAATTGCGGTAGACTGGAGTGATCCTGATCATGGTGCCAAATTTTGCCCACCCGGAGATAGATAGATGGAAATGTAAAGGCCCTCCACTTGGTCCCACACTTTAGTTTCTGGCTTCTGGTAAAAATAGGCCTCAGCACCTCAGGGAGAAGAAGACTTTCTTCACTCTGTAACAGGAAGGCAGATTGTGCAGCGTTTGTGCTCAGCTTTGGTAATTTCCCAACAGGTTTCCAGAGGCTCTCTCTGCTGGATTTCAGGGAAAAATGTGTGTAGTATAATTTTAGTAAACACAGCGTGGTCCCACAGTGTTCAAGGGAGGAGCACTACATAAATGGCTGGGAAAGGGAAACAAAATACTCTGCATTTCAGCCAAATTACAATATCCCAAGGTACAACAACTACTTGTTATGGATGTGATCTGTGAAGTTATACCTAGCAATCTTTATGACAAAAACCTCATTTACTGATATAACAATGAATTTGAACCACAAATCATAATATACAGTTTTTGTATTCAAGGAACAACAAGAATAAAAAGTGCTTTTTTTATTTAGAAACTTGTCATATGTTTTCAAGATCACATATACGGCTAACAAAATGTAGAATTCTGAATACAAAATTCTAATTACAAATATCAAATGTTGTCTGTTATTTAAGCCAATCGGATAATACTCTATCAATAAAAACTCAATTTTGTTTAATAGCATAAAGAGAGCTATGAGGTGCTATCATGTATACAAAAATTATACCAAAATAATGCATAAGTGGTACAACTCCCAGGAATCAAGTTCATCAGACAACACATGTGTTTTTCATAAAATCAGTAGTATCATACCAGCATATTAGTTCTATAAAGTGTAAGGGATTACATTACAAGGCTTTCAATGCCTACAAAAAGATATGGTACAGTCCAACTTGATGCAATGCTGAAAGATGGAATTTTCATTGAGCTCCGGATTCAAGAACTCATTGGTGATCCCATGTTCACCTCAAAAGTTCAGCCTTCTAGAATTAAAAGCTTCAGATTCATTTGTACAAGTAGTGAAACATGTTCTGTGCATGATAGAGCCCCAAATTCTGTTGAGGACATGGTATATGAAATGATATGTTATGGAATATTGCACAAAATCAATTTCTTCCAGTTGCATCTTGTTTTTGTTTTTTTTCTCCCAGTTTGGGTGATGTGATGAACATGGTGAAATGGTAATTTTATCAATTTCCATGTTCTCTGGAGAAAATTCCTGTTCTTCTAAATAATGAGATATATTTGTCTTAAAAGAGTGTGGTTTGTGATGCAGCAACACCTAATATGATATGCTAATCATTCAGTCAACAGCACATGATAGTCACATCTTACAACCCTACTGTGAGTTGACCCACATTGCCTATACTATACTATTCCCATGTTTTCTACACTGTGCAGTGTATCACATAAGTGAGAAGATATATTTTCACTGCCGTTGTTATTGTTATTTTACAGAGCAAACTTTTTATTCCACTTTGTGTGAACTTGCCTGTAGACGTGTCATAAATGTAAATGAAGGTCTGTTGACTTAATATACACAGTTCATATGTATGCGCTTTAAATGTTATTGATATGTATTTGATTCATTTCAAAATCTGTCAAATGAGAATAAGAATTTCTAGTTGGTCAAACATAAGTTGTTTTTCACTTTCTTAAATGAGAAACACCCTTCAATTTCAGCCGTTTTGCCCCTGTATTGGTTTAAGCTCTTGTATGCTTTCGATAAGGTTTTTAGAGTCATACTTGTGGTTTTGAGCTGAGATTTACAACCCACATGGTTTCTGTAATCTCTAAAATGCATGACTGTGGGTATGAGCGAACGAATGACAGTATTAACAGTATAGTACTATGGTTAACAGTTTATTTTGTCAAGGGTAATTAGTACGTAAGATCAGATTAATTTTTAAATTTTTTTTTTTAAGTTTAATAATATATTTTCCAGTTTTTAATTTTTTTGGGGCCTAACTTATGTGTTTTTTCAGCTAATATATAGGCTATATGTATTTTCTGCAAAAATGCTAACTGTATTTTTTTAATTTGCAAAAAGTGACACACATTTACACCCACATTTCTCATGACAATAGTGGGCAACTCACAACGTGTTACATATACAAAGATTACTGATTCTTAGACATACGAAAATGTAGAAAATACAACTGTTAACTGTATTTGTAGCATAGATTAAAAAAAGCCTCTATGGAAACCTATTGTGTCCTTCTGTATGCTTTGGGATCACATCTCTTTTTCATACACTATGCAAAGTGGGCATCAGGTGGGTGGGTGGCAAGTCCCTTCAGTGGCAGGAAACCAAATGTCTGGACAGTGTAGACTCAGTGGAGGCTATGTTACAAGAGTTACTTTTTTGTTTTGTAACTGAATGATATGTTGTCTGTGCCTCTGTAGATTGATCTTAAACAAATGGTGACAAGCCAGTTTGGCTACAACAATTTTTGGCACTGGCTGTGAACTTAATACCATCGTAAAATGTTTAGTTCTTGTCTCTAGGGTATGCTGTTATGAAAAGCTGTGCCTTAAGCCATGGCACCCATGGGCAGATGCAACACTCATTATGTTGCGTTTGCACCTGGATCAATGGTGGCGATCCAGTCATTGTATCTTGCGGTGCTCTAAAAGATTTGATCCCATTCCAAAAGGGCGGAGCTGAAGGCAGTGAATACGATGTTGAGCTCAGCATTGTGATCTTTACTGTAGACACTGCTATTCCTCTGTAATGTCCATTATATTCTTAGGTCAGATGTTAAACATATCATTTGCCAAGCATAGCAAAGATTCATTGACATTTCATCCATTATTAATTAATCCTCCATTATCACTGTTCCTGTCCCATTTAGTGTTATTGAAGAATGAAATACATAAGTGATGATCTTTCAACAAATACCTAGATATCTTTAAAAAAAAAAAAAAGAAAAGCAGTCATTTAGTACAAAAATAATATGATCCAATTTTTAGGATTATTTCTCATTTTTATCAACTTATTTTGCTTTTCATAGTCATTTATAATAAATTGGGTAAAAAAAAACAAAACTCCAACATACAATCATGTTTGGAATTTATATTCTGTTGTGCATTTTAAGGAGGCTGTGCCCACCGAGTGTGGGAAGAGTATCAAAGCATTAGTGTTATGTAAGGAGAGATTCCAGGAAACTGAATGTCAGCATGGTAGTGTCGTCTTCATTGTCAGTTCTGCAGGTCTGTCTCTTCATCAATCTTCTTTGCTAACATCTTAAAGCACAGTGTCCATGTCCATTTATATCACTGCTGTGGGACAAAGAACATGGATCCATTTGGATACCCAGAACATTTGAAAATCCTTGTTTACTGCTTCTAATGACTGGCAAAATAGATACTACTACATTGTCTGTGTGGTGTTGTGTGTTTGTCACTGGTGTTGGATGATTTGCATGTCCATATGGGATAAGTAGCTGTGTTGTTAGAGAAATACTTGCAATTTGGCACAGCAGGTTACATTAATGACTGTGTCTGACTTTAAGCTACACAAAGTATGTGTCTTTTCCCACACACACACCCCACTATGCCCTGCCCTGAAATGCCACAGGCACTGACAGTGCAGTGCCAAAAAATGTCGAATCATCATGTTCTGGTTTGATAACCTAAATACACAAACACATATTGACTGTGAGCTTTTAGTGCAAGTTCCCTGTATCGATCTCTGAGAACATCGAATATTGTCAGTAATAAATTCTAATATGCTATCACCATAGGCTGAGTTTGTTTGGCTGACTGGATGGGTTGTTTTTGTTGTTCCGTGCCACCCCGCAGCTCTGTTCCTATATTTGAAAGTCAAATTCACATTAGCCAACCAGTGATGTGATATAAAATTGATGATATCTTGTTGATATCATCGAAGTTATTTTTCCACATATTGTATAATGTCACCTATTGTTGTACCGGACTTATTTGTGCATGCATCAGTCTGTAAAGTTGGCAAAGGAAATGGCATTCATTGCTCCTTTCCTTGGGGCGAGTTCTGCTGCTGCCACTGCTGTAACTCTAATATCAATATTCTATAAATGATTTAGTGAGTTTAATATCAATATTCCGTGAATTATTTAGTGAGTTTAATAGGGCAATCTATATATATATTGTTGTGGATGTCTTTGTGTTTTGTATATTGTCATCCTAGTTAGATTGCAGGTATGTGACGATGAACTGTGGCCAGAGGTGTGATACAGAAGCATACAAATGTACTTCAGAGGCAGGACCAAGAAAAATTACAGTTGTGCTTCGGTTTTATTGGTTTCTGTGGTTAAAAATAACTAAATGATCACATGACACATTTTGTGCTTTGAGACATGTTCAACTCCTAATGTGTGGACTGTATATATAGGAAGTATGATGTCCCCCATTGGTTTATGCCGTTTCAACACAAGTAGTTTGTGATGTGGGTGTTGCCTTTTTCTGTTTGTAGCTAAAAGTGACCATATTTGAACTAATGGGGCAGACCTCTATGTAGGGCTGTCACGATTACCGTTGTGCACGGTAACCGCGGTAAAATATGTTGACAGTGACGATAACCGTTTGAGTG
>JAPSES010000069.1:5806176-5824350 GCA_029822895.1 Maxillicosta whitleyi | reverse complement strand
CCGTGATAATACCGTACACCGGGATAATTTTGGTCAAAATAACCGCCATGTTAAATTTTCATACCGTGACACCCCTACCTCTATGAGCCTAAGGGGTCAGAGGTCAGCGAAGGCTAAGTGTGAGCTTATTGACTTGGTAAAGAGTCAAATCTCATCAAGCCTTGCGTAACAGGTTGTTTTACAGTCTTTGTAGTGGACCCTATTAACCACATTTACAGTGGCGCTGTCTGTCCAGAAAACATGCATTTGACTAACGGAAAATCTGATTCAGAAGTTGTGTGAACACTCATATAGACCTATCAATTAAATGCTGACATGGCAGATATCCAAATCTTTATTTGAGCTGATATTTCATTCATGGGGGAAACATTTAAAGGTGGACCAGCAGGTCACTCATTAGAGGTTCCACCTAAAACTGATCAGATTGGAAATAGCCCTGTGTAAAGTTAAATAAAAAAATATCCATTTAGTATTAACTTCAGTGTATGTAGGAAATGCCAAATGGTACCACCCCATTAGTGGTATATTGCATTGGCTTTATTTTTTAGCAAAGATCCCCCTCTTATAGACTGATAATCAGATATGATATTCAACATTTTATCGTTACCCCATCATTTTTTTTTTACCTTAGCCTAGTTTACTATAAATTTTTTTTCCACATTCCCCATAATTCCCCAAATCAACGCTAGCATTTAATTAATTCACTATTACCTACATATATTCATTACTTTTCTAGTTCAGTGTGAATTAAATGTTTATATATTAATAAAGTGTGATGTCATTTGGTTTAATAGTCAGCTTGCTCAAAAATCTCACATGAACCTGTGAATAAAGATGGTGATTAAGAATATGAATCATGCATAAAGTGGTACCTAGTATATACATTAACTGTTCTTACACTCGCATGAACATGATATCGAGGGAAAGGTGTTGCCCTGGTCATGTGTTCAGAGATGAGCCATTTGAAGCAAGAGGCAGAGATGCAGAAAAAGCACATAATTGGCTCTCTGTGTGAGCGCGTAATCCTCAGGATTTAGAGGGTAGACCAGAGAGCACCAAGCACGGTTCATAAGCACATACGTGTACACTTCTATTACGTGCTCTACATTTTGTCGTTAGTTTCTTTGAAGATTTGCCAGACCAAAATGTGTGCACAACTCTACTTTATTCAGTCCCTACAGTGTTTGGGGCACCGACGGGGACTCTATGCTTCTAACATAGAGCAAACAGCTCCTGTTTACATAGTGAAGGCCACTCCTTTACAAGTGTCTAACAGGAAGTTTATTCTCTGTCCTCCAGTGACAGATAAAGCATTTTGCCCTACCCTGCATTTCTGGAGAGTTATAGTGTGCCTGACCTAGTTTAGACACATGATGAAGAGTGTGCACAGCTTGCAAACAAAATGCAGCATGCTCAGGACGTTCTAACCTGCTCTGATAAATCAGAATGGGCAAATATAAATACGAAAATAGGCTATTGGTAAATAAAACAGAATTTTAAGGAGACTGGCTGATTTTATAGGACATTCTGGAAGTACTTGGTGATTTCAGTGAATTTTGCCATCTCTGCTCTGTTGCCTGTTATTCATGGCTGACTGTTTGCCTTGACTCTATGTGCTCTATGCCAAGTGGGTGTGGCTAAGTGAGTCATACATAACACATGGCCAACTCTAAATTTACAACATTCATGGTGTGTTTCCACTTACTTCGAATTGCAGTGAGTAGCGTAGAATTGTTTTGTGCCATCCAGACTACTTGCATGGTTGAAGTTTTTTTTTTTTTTGTGTCTTTTTTTTGCCAAAGTTATTTTCAAACAATGTGCCTATTCTTTTGTCTTTTATGTCTCCCCCTTCCAAGTGAGTCACTTCCTGTCAAGCCCATTGCCAGCAACAGGGAACAAACTGTATCATGGTTGGTGTTTCCTCCAAGCAGAGTGTTTGTCCCTCTGCTTAGTTTGTTTTTGTTTGGAGGAAAAAAGAAAACAACCTCTTGGAAGTTGACTTTTTAGAGCCAATGCACATCTCAGGGAAAACACAGGATTTATTTGCGGTTTAATGCTACTCAAAGCCTGCTCTGTCAAAGTTCGTTGTTGTAAAGTTCATTTCAGTTCAGCAGACGTGAGGAACATCCCTCCCTGTGATTAACTCTTTCCTCCCTCTTGTCTCTCAGCTCCAGCTACTCAACGGCAGCATTAGAGTTTGAGAAGGAGCACAAGATTGCTCCCGTGTACGAGTCGCCAAGGATGTCACGGAGGAGCTTGCGTCTGCAGAACAGTGCCAGTCACCTTGGCAACGAGAGCCTGGCCGATTACTCCCTTAGCCACAGCAATAGCAGCTACACCAGCACCAGGAGAGAAACACGGTAAGACCATTTTCATCATGAATTTGCTGAATTTGCATTTCTTAGTTATGTGTTTGTCTGAATGTAAAACAAATTACACACAACAAAAGTTATACTTGGATCTGTTTCTTGTCCCAGAACGGCACGGAGCAGAAAACAGCAGTCGAGCTCCCTGTCTTTATCCTTGAGCCAAGTCGCTACACCAAGGGTAAACCTCTCCTTCTCAGCTGTTAGTACTCCAATACACAACAACAGCAGCAGCATCAGCAGCAGCAGGGTTATTCAGGAAAGCAATGCTGCATCCGATGCCTCTCTTCTCACTTCCATTCTGGACCAGTCTCAACTGAGACAGCGCAACATCACTACAACTACAACTACTACCACCACCACCACTGTGGATGGGCACTGGGGTGAGTACTAAAGTAAACCAGAAACACCTCATTATTCATCTATAATGGTTCAAGCATGCAAGCTGGTTTTGTTGAATTCAGGTTCCACTTTTCCCAGCATTTAAGCAGACATTATCCATTTAGCACGGCTTTTAGCTTTCTTTTCTGTCATTGGTGAAGAATATGCTTTTCTTACCTACATTGATATTTAGTTTTTTGCTATGGTTAATTTTGATTTGTTGTTTCCTAAGGTTATCTTACAGTGATCATTTTAATGAATGAGCTTGTAAGTTGTAATGTTCTAGGCTATAAATTCCTGAATATTGGTTTTGAAATTGTGGTAATCAACATTTTGATGCTATGATGTGAAAATAATACAGTTTAACTGTATCTCTAACAATTTTAAGTAAAAGGATATTTGATTCATAAAGACTTGCTCATATGTTTTCCCTCAGGAACGAGCGCCAGTGCTGATCACAGTTCATCAAGTGTCAATGGCGGTTGCAGTGCCACTTCATCCAAATCCCACAACACGCTCATCAATGGCTACGTCTGTAAAGACTGCGCTCTACATGCTCAACGGACGGAGTCGCTCACCACACGCACCGCTGCATCATCATCATCATTGTCGTCATCATCATCTTTGAAGGCTGCTGAAGCTTCCACTGACATCCTTTCCTCCTCATCCTCACCTTTTACCAGTATATACTCCAGAGACAGGAGTCGGAGGAACAAGACAGGTGAGATACTGAAATGTGCAAAAACAGGCTGGTTTTACGTCCCACATTTGTCCATCTCGGCAGTGAAGTGAAATAGATGTGAAAGTGAAGGGCCTGCATCTCCACTTCAGTGTTTTGTGATAATGAGAATATAAACATAGCGGTGTCTCTCTCCAGGTGCGCTGGTGTCTGTTTCTAACACATGTATGCGCTACAGCAAACGAGCCCTGGCGCCCATAGTGTCCTTAGTTACCCTGCTCGTCAACAATGTGGTTTGGCTGGGCTCAAAGGCCAAAAGCCCACCAGGAAAAGGTACATAACAGATATTTATGATCTCCATCCATTACTCATCATTCTCTTTGTCTCTTCTGCCTCTTCTGGCAGTCACTAAGATTTCAAGAATTATAGAGGATTTTAGGCTCATCTTTCTTGCAGATCATCTTCAGTCTTTTCTCCCGTTGTTACTTTCCTGAGCAGCTTTCTTGTCATCACTCTTTGTTTCTAACTGAGTCTTGGTGTGTTTCTTACCAGGCTGTGGGTACCTTCTGTCATTTTCCTCTTTTTGTGACATTTACTTGCCTTCCCACTCATCCTCTTACCCATTTTTCTGACTACCTTTTTTTTTTTGTATCTCTTGCCGTGACTCCAGTGTACATTTTTGACTAACAGTGCATGTACGGGGGGGGTTTGTCACCAGGTGTCCTTGCGTCATTCTCGGAGTCCACGAGGCAGGCGCTGTCTTCCAGTTTGTCCCAACTATGGCTGTTTAAGCAGAGCACTCTCCACAGGATGATGGGCTACAGAGCCAATGGCTATGAAGGACAAGGTACCTGCTGTTGCTACAACTGTCAGAGCTCCAGACTTTCGCAGACCTGTCTGCCACGTCTCTTTTCATAAAACTTTTTCATGTTCTTTTCTATCCAAGCTCATTCAACTGAATTGAAGAAAAAAAGGAGCCTCTGATTTCGATAAATGTTTGTTTCAAAGTGGAGTTGACTTTGAAGGATCTCTTCATCTTCATCATCTCTCTTTCTTTCATCCAGTATTCGCTTTAAACTGTTGCGTCCGTCTTCTAAAGAAGGAAGTAAACTTGAGGTGAAATTAAAACTGCAAAGCCCCATAAAACCATATTTTCTCCTCACTTTAAGTTGTAGTTTTGATTAGAGTCTTTTAGTTCACATGAGCTTGTCATAGTTTTTGTATGCTGGAATTACTTCTGAAGCAGAACTAGAGTTTCTGACTCCTCCTTGATTCGAAACTGCAAATGTGAAGAAAATAGTTTAAATTGATCTGACTTTAGTTTCTAGTATACTCATGCTGACATATGTTTTTTTCCAGGCACCAAAACTGATTTCATATATTGAAACTTCTTTTTTTTATAGCCGTTGTCATTGTATTCTCGCAACTAACTGTTTTGTTAATGACTGTGCTTTCACTCTTCTTTCCTTGTGGAATATGGTATCCTCATCCATCATTCGTCGTCAGAATTTTCCCACGCAACATGCTTTTGTTATGTAAATAAAATGTGTTGTATATATGTTGCAGCTCACTCAAGTTTCTGTGGAAGCATGAATGTGAAGGATCTGGTGACTGAAGATACATCACATCTTAATCTTAATGGTTCCCTGTGTAAGCAGACAAACACACAAGCCACACAAACACAAATCTTGCCTCTTCCTCTCAATACTTCTTAACGTTGCCCTGTGGTAACGTTGATTGACAGAGTTAATTATATGCGTGACCTGTGTTGCCATCAGTGGACAGAGGTCATGTGAAGTATTTTAGCTGGTCAGCAGCCTGTTGACCATTATGACTTGCTGACACTTCACTTTCACTTGAGTTTGTATCCCAAGATTTTTTCAGAAATCTTTGTGAATACTTCAGATGCTTAAACAGTAACAAGTTGCATTTGTAAGTGTATTGTAGTAATTTTTATATTCACACTTTCAACCCTGTATTAGTAGATTTTCAAGCCCAATTATCTATCCTCTCATCAAAGCGAGTGCTACATTTGAATAATGAAGCTATTAAACAGTTTCATTAAACCATGAAAACAGTAAATGTGTGTCACTCAGTGGGGTTTGACATTTTTGTCATCGCTTTGTCAAGCTTTTAATGTTGTCATTGCTCATCGAATAGAACTTCAGATGCATGCAAATGGACAATTTTCTTTTTAATTGACTGTATTTGTTTTGGTTTTATCTCTTTCTTTTTTTTTTCCCACATTACAGTTATTTGTGTTGCTGCAAACCATCTTTATGCCTTTATTTACCTTTATTTGTGTTTGTGTTTTCTTTGTTTCCTGCTGCCTGTCATCCCTTTGGCATTAAACAGGTGATGACTGTAAAGGAAAGCAGTATTCTGAGACACACACCGTCCTCCTAACACAGTCCTCCAGGCCTCGGCGTCTGGCGGGGGCACTGTGGAGCCTCCTAGCTTACACAGGTTAACCAGCAACTCTTTTATTTTGGGATGGGATGTTTTAGTGTTGAAATGTATACAATGAATGAATGATTTTTTTGGTCTGTGTTTTAGGCTACTGCCTTCTTCAGCCAGGTTACTGTGTGGTGAGAGCAGGCAAAGCAGTGGGTTCAGGAGTAGGGGCAGCAGCACAGAGGCTAGTCTCACTGCTGCTCTGGATGTTTGTAGCAGCTCCGGGTTGGTGATGCTTCTTTACATCAATCTCTTTAGAAAATGATCCATAATCCATTTCTAACATAGGGTGAATCTTTTTTCACTGTTGACTTGCACAGTAAAAGCAGGAAGAGGGCTTATCTGGTTACTCATGACTGGATGGTACAGGCTCGTGTCTCTCATGTCTCTCATCAATGTCTTCTTTCTGACGAGGTATGATCCAACCCTTGTTTTCACTCTGAACTCATACTCAATTTTGTATCCACGGAAAGCATAGCAAATGTAATTAAATTATTTATCGGATGCCTTAAGTAAAGCATTTTGAAGTAAATTTATGATTTATGCTTGGGAACAGGCATTATGTTTACATGTTGTCTTTTCATTGGTTTTGACTCGTTCCCTTCAGCTCCTTGACTTTTTTTTTTGTTGTTAAATGTATTCCTGGCAGCTGTTTATCTGACCAGCGTATATTTCTTTACAGATGCCTTCCCAAACTCTGGAAGCTCCTGCTGCTCCTTTTACCCCTTTTACTCCTCCTAGGTGAGTTTAAAAAAGCCTTGCACTACAGGTGTAACCCATTTTATGCAAGTAGAAGAAAACTGTAGCTGTCCTATCCAGCTCACATCCCAAGAGTATGCTGCAAATCTCGTACCAAATTCAGGTCATGCTTTCTGGGCCTCCAGTGAGCTACACATCTCTGTGGTTCAGCAACTTCATTTTAGACATCAGTGAAACACAACTGCATCTTTGTTTTCTTCCTTTATTTGTTTTAGTAACCTTAAGGTTAGATTTTCTACCATATACCACTGTGAAGTAAAGAAAAAAAGATTAAAATTTACAATCTCTGTTTTTACAGCAGCAGCTTTTCATTAACTATACATACAAAGTTCAAAATTTTATGGTAATTAAGTATTTGGTTTCCTTAGATTTGTAAATACATTCCCTTTGGTATGAACTGGTGTGGTTTAACCTTCTTTATTCATCCTTCTCGCAGCTTTATGGTTGTGGGGTCCGTCCACTGCTGCTCTGCTTGCCTATCTCCCGGCCATAAACCTAACAGAGTGGCGTCCAGCATCTCCCTTCACCGTGTTGACCAACTTGTTGCCAGCCTCTGGTCCAGTTTCTTCTTCTGTCCCCGCCCAAGTGTCAGAGACCCCAGTGGAACAGACACCAGCCACCCCAGTCACTCAAGCATCGGTAACAGAAAGAAAGCACTTTGTCACTGTTATTATGTATACAAATGACCCCAATACTGTAGTATTCTAAACTTTAAAAATCCAGTGAAAACTACTTGTCATGGTCAAGGTTACAGTGATCAACTGCTTGTATGGACAACGCCTGAGACAGAATCATCCTTATACAAATTCTTTTAAAGTAATTTGCTTAAGACATTTTCTCTAATAAAAAATACAAAAGTACTGAGCAGGGGGAAAACACCCATGGACTGATAATGTTAGGTCATGAAATACCCTCTAGAATGGTCAGAGACATGATTATTTTAGTTTCTGATAGCTTTGAGTGATTCTACAAAGAGGGAGGACTTTTTTTTTTTTTTTTTTACAGAAGCAGCAACAAGAAGCTGCTGAGGTAACATGAGGTTAATGCTTCATTCATGTCATTGTGTAAACCACAACTCTAACCTGCTGAGTGGGAAAAACATCCCACATGTAATTACAAGTTGGAGATAAGAGGAGTTCCTCACCTTTAATGTACCATAAACATGTCAACATATCCAAAGTCTGTGCAAAAACTACCACTACCAGTAGCTGAATGCAAATGATTTTTATCCACTCAGGAAACTGCCCATTTTACTTAGAGAAAGGTGATAGCTTCTCAGTCCCCTTATCAGAGACATCAGTGTAATCTGGATAAATATGATCAATGTATGGCTATTCTATTTTAAGGTTATACATCTAAAATGTCATGTCTTCCTCCTCTTTCACATCCTGGTGCTCCTTAGTCTATCCTTCCTCCAGTGGTGGTGTCTAGTGTGGATTTGGAGCGACTGCAACACGTGGAGCGCCAGCTAGCCCTGTTGTGGGAGCGAGTACAGCAGGGCGACCACAAACAGGAACAGCGCCACCAGGACATTTTGGGTCTTTACAGCAGCCTGAAGGAGCAGCTCCACACGCAGACTGACAGGGAGAGCCTGGGGCTGTGGGTGTCCTCCCTGCTGGAGCAGAGGCTTGGGGTGCTGCAGGGAGAGCTGGACAAAGAGAACACACAAAAGACACAGGTAGGGAGATGAGGGTAGACGCAGGGTGTTTGTAGTGTGTTTACCTATAGGACACACAATACAATATAATACAAGATATCTCACTTCTTTGTCCATGCTTGCAGACCGCAGAGGAACTAAAACAACAGCAGGAGACTCAGACAACACGGCTGTTTAACTTAGAATTATTGCTCAAAGCTCTGACAACAAAGACAGAGGTATGTCATATTCACTTCTTTTCAACTGAAAATGGCTTAAATGCTTTTTATTAAATTCAATGCTTAATTTCTGTGGACCACATGTTTACTTTTATTTATAAATATGTTGCACTTGGCTAAGTTGAACACTGAGGTGAAAATGCACAACTAACAAATATAAAGGAAGTATGAGGTGAAGGATAGGTCAGGAGTATTCTGTGACTTTCTTTTGTTTCTTTTGATGTCAACTTGAGACTAAATAACATGTATTGTTATCACTATAAATGTACCACTGCCAATCGCACTCAACAAAAAATAATAATTCAAACTGACAAGAAAGAAAAACTATACATAATATCATAGCAAATCATTATAGAGGGAATTTAATCATCAAGTAGGAGCACACATTGCAGGTGGATAATAAAGAAAAAAAAATCTTGTTAACTGATACAATAGGTAATATAATACAACAATGGAATTTTCAAATATTACAACACATTTTGATGACTTCCAAGGGGTGAGGTCTGCAGAGGAGAGTGGAGAATACTTGGCACTAAAGCATCATGGATTGTGTTCAAGGTTTTCAGGCTGATTACAAAAAAACAGTAATGAGATATGTTATATCAAATGGAACCATGTTCGTTGATGTTGAGGCTCACTTACTGAAATATTTTTCCTGCCTGGAACAATAACAGAAATGTGTCATGTCTTGATTTCATTTCCTTGTTCATTTGTCATTATGTGTTTGATTTGCAGGGTGAGAGATTTGTCTTTGTGTCTCTTTCTTTTCTTTTAATCTTAAGTAATGATTATATGTTATAGGAGATGCAACAGAAGCAGCAGCAGTTTGAGAATGAGAAGGAGGAAAGAGAGAAAGAAGCAGCTATTGCTGCAGCAGATGTGGCTCCTGTCAGGTACCAAAACCAACATTAACATGTTAAACATTTAACATCGACAAGTTCACTGATTCTTCTTTGCTGTGTTTGTGATTAGCATATATATTTTAAATCTGTATTTAGTTTTGTATATTAACATGGACACTAAATATTATACAAATTTAACAAACTAAAAAAAAAAAAACGGGGGGGGGGGGCAGAAATAATTATGTGAGCACTATCTATGTTTTTGACTAGTATAAATTTCCTCCACTGTTGTTCAAAGCTAGAAAGTAATTTTCTCCATACTGTCGATCTTGTCCATAATATTCATCCATCCATTGACTTGTCCATCCAAGTTTTTAAACAACATCACTCCCAGAAACAAAATCTGGGGATGGTTTAAGATGCCCTTCAAAGTTTTGATAAAATTGTCCCCAAAAGGCTGTAGTTTGACACATGCCTGGAAAATGTACCTGACTGGCATCCATGTGACTACTGTTGTTGTGTTCCAGTCTATAGTTTTAACAAAGACGCATGTAAAATTCTTCCAACCAAATTCTCTCCTGCATCTGGAGCTCATACTGCAATGTTACATTTTATACATCAAATGCCAGTGACACTCTGGGATTGTGTGATTAGCATGTTTAATCAAAGTTTATTACATGTATCAAAGCTCATTTGTAGGTTTTCTCTCTGTCTTAGTGTGGGTGTGCAGAAGGAGGACCACGATGCCCTCATGGCAGAGGTGCAGAGACTAGAGGTGGAACTGGGTAAAATCAAGCAGGACCTGCAGGGCGTTGTTGGATGCAAGGGCAAGTGTGAGCAGCTGGACACACTGCAGGAGACCGTAAGCCCACACAAATAGTTTTTTTTTCTCTTCATGGGTTTAACATACTCTTACTGTGAGTTCTCTTGTTATCTGGACACATTTTTACTGATTTTCTCTGTGTCCTTCTCTCAGATATCAGCCCAGGTGCATTCCCAAGTGTCCTCGCAGGTGCGTAAGGAGTTGCAGACTCTATTCTTTGGCACTGGTGCCGAGCAGGGAGAGGTGCCTGAGTCTCTGATCTACTGGTTATCCCAACGCTATGTGAGCTCCCCTGACCTGAAAACATCACTGGTCGAACTGGAGCAGAGCATCCTGAGAAATGTGTCTTTGCAGCTGGACCTCAACAGAGCCCAGACCCTGGGTGAGGTTCAGTCCCAAACTAAAAGCATCTATCAGACAGTATCTGGAAGTGTCCAGCACACTGCTTCTACTGAGGGAATGACAGAAGAGGTTTGTATCTTGTACGGTTGACATCCAAGACAAATCATCTGAATGCAGTTCTTAAAAATTAATAATTTTAAACTTGTATTGTGATCTCTACCCCAGCAAGTGAAGCTGATTGTCCAGAACGCTCTGAAACTCTTCTCGCAGGATCGAACAGGCCTAGTGGATTATGCTCTGGAGTCTGGAGGTTCGTAGAGGTTTCACTTTAAGGCCTGTCATATAGGGCTTTTACGCAATCCAGCCATCAACCCTATATCATATATAAAGGATTAACAAGCTAGCTGTTCCATAGTGTGATGTGCCCTAATGTTTGTCTCTTATGTAATGAGAATGCAGGCATTAGCTATGCTTGAGGACAACAGGGTATTAGAGGCACAAGCACCGTCATGAAGCCTCTTAATCAACAGTCTAGTGACTGATCTGTAGCCTGTGGTGTCCTGGTAGTCTAGTGCTCAGTACACATACTGTACATTTAAGCTGTAATGTTAACAGTTTGATCCTGCTAAATTCTTTTAGTTTGGGCTCGAGCAAAGATAATGATAGTCTGTGCCATTTGGTTATAATATTGACTCGTTATGGAATGGAATTTCTTTCACACAAATATGCTGCCCCAACCGGTTAGTGCTGGTACAAATGTATATTCTGATGCCAAAAAAAATGAGACCAGCAGCTCTAAAAAGAAAGGACCAAATGGTGAAGGAACATATCACAGCATATGAGGGGATATTTTGGAATACTCTGTCTGTAGCTCCAGTGACAGAAACAAAGAAAAAGTTCAGTGCAGATTTAGCTTCTTATAGTGCCTCTGTTTTATGGTGAAAGAGGCAAGCAACACCATGGTCCATCTAAACTATAAAGAGATCAATTTAATGTCTGAATTTATTGTATTGTCAATTCTTCACACAGATGACACAATATCATCTACTGTGTATTACAGACTTTGATCATGTCTTGTGTGTGTGTGTGTGTGTGTGTGTGTGTGTGTTCAGGTGGTAGTATCCTCAGTACCCGCTGCTCTGAGACATATGAGACAAAGACAGCCCTCATGAGTCTCTTCGGTCTGCCTCTCTGGTACTTCTCCCAGTCTCCTCGGGTTGTCATTCAGGTGAGCTTTGCAGGAGAAAATATAACTGGTGATGAAAAGATGTCATTGTGCAGGGGGCGTACAATGTGACACACTTGTGATGAATGACTTTACCTCAGAAGCGTCAATATGATGCAGTGCATGTCTCAGACCATTTCACATGTGTGGGAGTGGGGTTAATGGTTCACTGTTGTAGTTGGTTAGCAAAGGTTGTTGTGTGATCAAAAAAGAATGTCCTTGACTACACATAGAGGCTACACATTGAACACCAGTTTCCATAAGTCATTCACAGTTGCCTCTACACTCTGGTTTCTGAGTTAGTGAAGTTAGTAGTTCAATAAGGAAACACAATGAAATGCTGTGATTCATCAAAACCCAAAGCAGCCCGCAAGGAAGAAAATGAAGAGGAAACAAAACAACAAATATTGCCAAATCAAACCAAAGAGGGGATTTATAAATATAACACCAAATGTACAAAGAAGAATTATCCTTTGGCTACTTTTCAATTGTAAACAGCTTTTTCTTTTTGGTTAGTCATTTTCCACTTGTGCTATCATTGGGCATCGTCAAGCAGCCATGTAAGGTAAAAAAAGAAATACTCAGATGTTAATGAGTTTGCTTAGATTTACCTGGCATATAAGTGTAATACATGGATGGAAAGAGTATTTCTAGTGCTTTGAGGCCATGCAAAGACATTTGTCAAGTTCAGCAATTTTCACTGAAATTTCTGTGAAAAACATCTTGGTTACATGAAGTGAAATAACATAAAAAATGTACACATTTTTCAGAATATCAAAAGTTGATGTTTTCACTTAAAGTTTCCAAAATTAACATTATCATAGTGTCGGGTATATTGTTGACTGCAACTCCTGCAGTTTTGATGGAGAAAAAATTAATCAGGGTTGAGATATAAACCAGTACATTCTTGGGCAAGTAAAGTATGAGATAAAAATGTAAATGTGGTCAAATATAGTCTTTTTAAATAATAAAAATCAATCGGCCCTCTTTTTTTGTTTGTTTTGGTAAACATTTAGAAAAGGTAAAGTTGGTTTTAGAATTCGAAACAGTTACGTATCAGCCACAATTGACAAAATAAGCCTTTTTTTTTCACCCAACATGTTCATAGTTCTCTGACTGTGCCCCATTGTGTGATATAGGTTTTATTTTAAACCATTAAATGATTAGCTCCATTAAAGCAGAGGCACTTGATAGTTTTTTGGCATCGCTGGGCAAAAATTCCATAATTACCTCTTAGCATATTGTAATTTCAATGGTCTGACAGGAAACAAGAACTTTATCCCGTTCTCCAGACTCTGCTTTTGAGCTGTGCAAAATCTACCTCGAGGCAAGAGGTTTTGGCTGCTCATAGGTATGGTGATTAAATACATGATTGACAGCTATAATTACAGATCGCTGTTTAGATTCAGTCAGATGTGAATCTAGCTCTCTACTCTGGACTTGACACCGAAGCAACGGAAAAGTGAATTTACTTTTCTACAGTGGCATCAAACAGCATCAGGTCATCTGTCATCTTTAGATTTTTTGATTTGAGCCCAGTGTGCTGTAGAGGCAAGATGTGTATCATGAAATACTGGTGTTTTCCTTCTGGGCTTTAAGTTAACTTAAGCTTTAAGTCATTGCTGGGTAAATAAAAAACGTAAACTTGTCATTGAAAACACCTTCAAAACAAATTTTGATGTTTCTTCATTGTTTCCCTTTGTGTAGCCTGATGTTTATCCAGGTAATTGCTGGGCTTTCAAAGGCTCTCAGGGCTATCTGGTGATCCGGCTGTCCTTGAGGATCCTTCCCACTTCCTTCTGTGTGGAGCATATCCCCAAGGCTTTGTCTCCCACTGGAAACATCACCAGTGCTCCACGCAACTTCACTGTCTATGTAAGTACCATATGTGCATCCCTGCTGGTAATGCAATGCAAGCATGAGTAACTAAACCTATTCTTCAATCACATCTAAAGGGTCTGGACGATGAGTACCAAGAGGAAGGGAAGCTACTGGGACACTACACGTACCAGGAAGACGGGGACTCACTGCAAACCTTCCCTGTCAATGTAACTATGACCATCAGACTTCCATGAATAGTAATCAGCCTCTATACAGGGTGCTTGCATAGGTCTTGAAAGTCTTAAAAAGTCTGGCATTTTGAACCACTGTTTTCCAGACCTTGAAAAGTCTGTAATTTTGTGTGAAAATTTTAAAAATAATGGAAAAAGGTTTCTATAATAGCTGAATTTTAGAGTATGCTCAAAGGCACATAGTGTTGTAAGATAAGAAATACATGGGGAAAGCATAAGAACTTGATATTCAATTCAATTTTATTTGTAGAGCCCTATATCACAACAAGGTTGCCTCATAGGGCTTTACAGAATTAAACAAGTCAAATAAACAGTAGATGAAGGAGAAGGATTAATGTCCTGGGCATCCCCCGTCCTTAGACCCTCCTTCTTGGTAAGGAAAAACTCCAAAAACCCAGTGGGAAAAGACAAACCCCAGGGAAAACCACAGTGAAGGACAGATCCACTCTTATATGATATGATATGATTTCATTAACCGGTCAGGACTAGAATAATTCTAGAGACTTGTCTGTGTGATTTCCATGCACTTTTGGAATTTTCATAAGTTTTGAAATAATTTCTGTAAATAAAACATAATTTACTGCAAATTATGCATTCATATATTTATTAAAATGAACTTTTATATCACACACAACAGGCACTTAATTAGAAAAGTACATAAAGTTAAGTTCTGGGGGGGGGGGTACAGTCTGGAATTTTTGATTGAATGAAGTGCAAGCACCCTGTAACTAGTATTGCCTGCCAGCATCTTTTCAATTTTTCCAATTTTCATTGTCAGGAGCAGAATGATAAGACCTTCCAGATCATCGAGGTGCGGGTTCTGTCTAACTGGGGTCATCCAGAATACACCTGCCTGTACCGCTTCAGAGTCCACGGAGAACCACGGCCGCAGTGAACCCAGCACTACATAGACGCTTCGAGACATATCACCCTATCTGTAAATAGCTCTTGCCAACTTCTTAAAAAAGGACGTGACTTGACGGTTTTTGTGGACATTTTTATATGCCAGACAAGAAGACCCAGATGGCTGTTAAAGGAATGTGCCCAGATTGCATTATGGATGGGTTTTGTTGAACTGAAAGAATCACAGGAAAGTTTGTACAGGGACTGTGGACGATCACAGAATAATTGAATTGAACCACAGAAGAAGCTAGGACTCCATTTCCCTTTTTTGTAAACACTTCTTGCACTGATTCAGCCCATGAGGGTACCAGGTTTGGCTGACTGGACAAATCTCTCCCTTTTGCCGCTTTCTGTTTTCACAAGCAGATGGACACTTGTAATGGGGGACTACAGACTCATCTCCAAGATTTCTTTGCATACTTTTATCTGATTTGTGTTTTTAATCATCTTGTATTTAACTTTGATTTACTGTTAGAGTCTACTAGGTTTTTCAGGATTAAAGCCACTACACTTTTGCCTGTGACACTATACAGGCACATTACTCCATTTGTTGGCCCTCATTGATGTTTGATTGAGTGATTTGGGGGGTGGGGGGGTGCAGAGCTAAGCCTCTCCCAGTGGGTGTATATTGGACATGTACATTTTCCTGCTGTGGTTTACTATATTGAAGGTTTTGCATCTTGCATCCACATGGCCACAACTAACATTTTCTGATGCGATTTTAACACTGCCTGTGGACAGGCTTTGAATGTTTTCTCAAGTGGAGACTTGTTGTTAGTCATCTTTTATCCACAGAAACACTATGAAACCACTCAGCTAAGCTCTAAGTGTAGAGTATTGGGAGGTTCCTCAATTATGTAACTCAAGAAACAGACAGAATATTTGTATGGTTATGGATGGACTCCAGGATTAACTCTAGCATGTGACTCTTCCTGAACCATATTTATATGTATTTTCTACATGCATCATTGCTTTAAATGAGAGTGTTCTCTCACTTTGAGTTCTGTGCCTGGATCTCACAATATAATACAATGTTTAACGCTGATTAATATAACAATATAGACAAGACAAGTGTGGTTTCTTTTTTTCCTTTACAAGGAGGGACCTCCTTAATCTCCCTCTGGCTCAGTTCTAAACGTCCTCCTTACATCAGCTCCCTCTATTCTGATACCCTGAAGGAATGTAATCTATGTATTTCATTGTTGATAGTTCTTTATATCGGCTTTTATCAGTGTTGCTTTATTAAAAAAAACATCCTGTCATCACAATTATTGTATTATTTGAAATGTTACTCATATTGTTTGTTTTGTTGTTTCCTTTTTTGGGTTAATGATGTCAAAGGATGCACTGTAACTTGAGAAATATTTGGCACAAGTCTTCACAATTTGTTAAAAAACAACCACAAAATGCTGTGTGTAGTCATTAATTTTGGTTGCATATTTGGGGGAAGCCTAAAGTGTTATGTGTGTGTGTATATATATATATATATATAAAAAGGTTTGTTCACAATCATATTTATTAACAAGTCAAATAGTGACAGCAAGATATGAGTTACTGCAATGTATATTTTGTCAAAAGCTGTTCGGTGCATTTTGGAACCATCTGGGGACTTTTTTTTAAGATAAAATGGCTATTTTTGTTCAGTCATGAGATGACTTAACTGCTTTGGAATATATTCCAATAAAGACTTTAATTTTAAAAGAAAAACTGAGTGAATAGTGCAACACTTTAATTAAAAAAAAAAAAAATTGGAAGCCAAAAAACAGTTTGATAAAATGAAACTGCTTACACCAGTAAAATCCAATGAATTTAGAATATTTACTTTTTTTTCCCTCATTACTTGAAAATGAATATATACATAAAATAAATGATGATTAGTAAAATACCCAATCGGTGAGTGATCATAGTTTAGGAAATAAGATGTACTCAATTGTACACATAGAAATCTAACAGTCTAGTAAATGCTAAGTGTTAAGTTGCTGACCTCTAGTGGCAAATATGAGAACTGCAGACCATAAATACTGCATTACATAGAATCAAGGGTTTTATGGTAATAATTGTTTACGTTAATACCTGTGATCATTTCCTACTTGTATAATATAATATAATATAATGTAATGTAATATAATATAGGCAAGTTACAATCATACAATGAGAGGAGCATTGCTACAGAATGAAAACCAGTCTTTGGGATTTAAGTTAATAAATATTCGGTTGCAGAAACAGACGTAACTTGAAAATCATTATCATGTCGTTTAACTCCTCACTGTTTTTCATCGCAAAAGTCTAGTAGCGTCATTTTTCATGATATAATTAAATACCATAGACCCAGTATTGGCGTTCACACCGGAAGTGAAATGATTATTACTTCCTTAGCAACTACCGAGTCCTTAGTAACCACAACAGTAGGAAGGGAAAATGATAGCAAAGAAAATATGCGCCAAAAAATCGCTGTGGCAGCAAGTGTGTGAAGGTAAGAAAATGATTTTCCTTCATTTACTTCATGCAACGAAAACAGTTCATTAATTAAACCGGTCATGTGTTTGTTTGTGTTTTTTTTTTTTTTTTTTTTTTTTTTGTTAGAATATGAATCTGAGCAGCCCAGTCCTCCAAATGTTGAGTGGGAAGACAGCAGCTCAGTCAGCACCCAGTTCTCCCAGTACAGTGCCAGTACACACTCCCCCGTCTTCTATGGACTCACCACAGCCAAGGTCAGGTCCTTGGACACACTACTTCTAATAAAACAAAAATGCTGTAAGATGTTAATATTAAGATTCCTTGTTAAAGTAATTCTGCACTGTAAAAATACTTCAAGTGAACATTCTGCATTCAAAAGCTAAGCGTCGCTGCATGACACAATAGCTTTAATCCTTTATAGGGTTTATTGATTTAGGATTAATTAATACAAAAAAATAAATAAATAAAAATTTCACCCTTAGTGTGTTATTGAAGGATATAACAAGATTTTATTACTTTTGTGAAATTTTTCAAAATTTTTATTGTCATATATAAAATGAAGGTCAGTGAAGTTGCTGTATTTGGTGTCTTGCCCATACATGCCAATAAGTAAATAAATCTAAGAAGTAAATATATATATATATATATAAAAAAATACAACAAAATCACATGTAAGGTGAAAGAAACATGTATTTTAAAACATTAGAAAAAAAGTTTTCCAATTCTTTTATTTTTATATAGAAAATCAAAGCTAATGCAGTTACCATATTTGACTCCTTACCCATGAGTGCAAAAAAGAAGTCCCAGAAGTATGTATTAAGATACAAAAAAAAAAAAAAAAAAAAAATGTGTAAGGTGAAAGGAACATACATGTATTTTAGAACATTAGAACATCACTTTTGGAACATTACAACATACGTAAGTGCTGATCCAGACACCTGTCCACATCCACATGATCCCTTTGAACATCATTCCTTACATTAGTACCATTACTTC
>JAPSES010000069.1:5783058-5794292 GCA_029822895.1 Maxillicosta whitleyi | reverse complement strand
CATTGGCGTTGCTGTGGTAATAATAACACATGTCCACCAGATGGCGACTCATGTTTTCTCATATAGTCCATAGACTTCAGAATCTTGATTTCATGATTAATTTTGATTAATTTTGTTCAGTCGAATAATTCCTTTGAGGCTGGTGGTTAGTGATTGAGTTTTCTTCACTAGGCATGTATGACATGACTGAGATGATCATTTCATCAGTTTTCCGGTTTCTAATTTCTGACATACGTAATTCTTTTCAACTTTTTTGAGGGGTGGATGGGTGAGATTGGCATTGACCAGTTCACCAGCTCTTGGCTTTTCCCACCTCCAAACTACCATTGTTGTGTTATACATTCGGTCAACCTCTAGTAACCATAGCAACATATTACATGACACAGGCCTCATTATTATTTCTTTTCTTTTTTTCTCCAGTGGGCTCAGCAATGACAGATCTTCCCGAAAGCCCCCAGCCCGGCAATTCAGATGTGTCCATTCAGGTGGTTTCCCCCACCCCCCAGAGTACTGTGGTCCACACCCCCATCACCCAGATGGCCACCGGTGAGTGGCTGACCCCCAGCCTGTGTAATGTGGAAGAAATAACCTCCACACCAATGCTGACAAATATCCTGGAAGTAGCAGAGTCCAGTAACAAATCCTTGCCTTTGGTGTCTCCATCTTTACTAGGAACTCATGACCTGAACTAGTCTGTTGGTAATATCAACTAACATTATTAGTTCCATATAAAATACTCATTTGGTGTTTCAAAGCTATTAAACTCTGTTGAACTGGTGTCATGCTGAGCAAAGTGATCAGTCTGACAAACTATTAAACATGCCTGTAACCAATTGGACATGACCAGGCAGGGATTTATGGTCTGAAACCCATGTCTAATTAGCTGATTGCTTTCATTGCCTTTTTGATGGATCACTTTGCGTCACGAGACTCACCCATCGAGCACCATATCATGCACTATAGTTCACATATTATATTATTGGGAGCAAAACTTGTCGCACACCTATAACAGACATAATATTTCTCTCCAGTGCCTCTAGCTGATTGCTCATTGCTAGATAACCCAATCATATTTTCTGACTTGTCATTTCCTTTTCCCTGGGCAGTACATATCACTTGATTGCGGAATATGGAGCATTTCCATTAAAGTCAGGAATTGAGGCCAAAGAGAGAATGTGCAGACTAGAGTGGTACTTTCTTTCCTGTTTATCAGCAGAGGAAATTACCTTGTCAGGGAAGCAGGGAACAGAAAAGAGCATTTAAAGACCTAACTGAGATCAGTGGTGTTGAGGGAAAAGAAATACTTAATACCCATTGTAATCTGGTATAGTAGACACTGCTATGTGATATGGCACTGGAAGTATATGTATGTGTTTGTAATGAATTGGTTTAATTATAACTGTCACCATGTAGACTTAATTACTAGGTGTTATAAAAAATGAAATGTATGGTGTGGCATTTATATTGTTTTTGTGTATTCCTTCATTATGTTTTGCATCACTGAGTCCAGCACCTCCACTGTGTTTTGAGCAACAAGACACCATGCCAGGCATCAGCTATGGAAAACTGATGAAATTTGCAAAAATATTCAGTATAAAAGACAGTGTGCTGCTCATCTGACTCTGCAGTTCTTCATGCCAACTCAAACCACTGAGCAGGGTCCAACTGTCCTCTCCTGTCTGTGTCAATTAAACTGAGTGAACAAAGTGCACTCCTGGCATATTTCCATTGCTCCTTGAGCTTGGGGTACCTGAGAGGGCACTTGTGGTTTGCTCTGTCTTGGGCATCTCTGCAGAGCAGCACAGTGGTCTTGTGACACATGACTTTATTGACCATCCCGGTCACTGATGCAAGGCGCCTCACAGTGAGGCATGAAGAGAGTCATGTATCTCCCTTTGCAGGTATGTGGATGCCCGGGAGACAGCTGCCACAGGGTTAGGTGATAAAACAGTTCATTTCATTCTGGAGACATCTGATAGTGCAGCGAGCTCCAAAGAGTCTGGCAGCTCTGGGCCCGACTGTAACCGGATCACACAACAGCAGGAGCGAGCGGGCACCAGGCTGTCAGAGCAAAGCCAGATAACAACTGGCTCTGAGGCACAATTCCAGGATGTAGGTGGAAGTGGAGAAGAGTACAGAAAATGAGTGTTTACATAAAGACATCTAGGATTAAAAGTTACCAAAAAAAAATCAACATTTCTTACCTGTCATATGCATGGGAATAGAGAAGTGATTTACTATACAAATATAATAAGCAGCAGTGAGACTATTTTTAGGATGCTCACATCCATCGCCCTGAAGCACCAAAGCAGACGTTATTTTTAGCATGTAAGTGAGTAGTTTTTGTAAGTGATGAGGGAAACTGGTGAAAACAGTACGTTTTGCTCACATTCTGTAAACTGGAGGGCACTCCAATAGCACATTCAAGGCCCAGTGTACTGCTAAGTCAGCCTGACCCTGCATTAAAACACCCCAGAAGGTGTCCTTCTTTCTGGGTCTGCTCCAAAATATATTGGGTTCTTCCTTGGCCCATGACCCCAAGAATGACAATAAATCCTGACTGGCAATGACAGCATAACCTCCTAAGAACAAGCAATAATTACAGACAATACAGTGACTCTTAGCTAAATTTTCATATACTGCATTTCAGTCAAAAACTGTCACAATATTTCTATTTTAACCTTTAGAAACTGTTCATTTCTTAAAGCTTCAAAAGCAGCAAAATTTGGTAAAAGTCATCAAATTTAAGGATAAAATAATGATACTTAGGGTATTTTTACTGCTGTTGAATGTCAAAACGGGTGAACTTTGACCCGACTAGTATGTAAGGGTTAAAATCAATGTCACATCTGCTTGAAAAAAATGTTGTTTATACTTTACTTCACTGCACCACCTGGAAGAAATACACCACATCCTGTTACAGGTTAGCTACAAACATGACACTTTTATTGAACTTTTTTTTCCTGCATCAGTTACAGAAACAAGAGTTAAGTGTTTTTTTCTTTTTCTAATCAGAGGAATCAAGTTCTATACATAGGCATGCTGCGTCACTGCACAGTCACAGCTGTGAAAACCAATATCACCCCTGTCAGCTGCCCTGGTGGAACAGTCTGAAGGCAAGACAAATCAGGAGAGGACAGGCAAGGACATGTCAAACCCAGGGAGGATGGGTGATCAACGGGCTGCCCAGGGATGACAAACTTAACATATAGAAGTTTTGTGCAAATTTCACCACAGTCTATTTGATTTAAACACAGAGACAATACCAGTTGGAAGATTCTCTTTTTCACCCCCTCGAGTCGTCAAACTAACAGAGGAAGTTATTGTTAGGTCCAATTATGACGGCATTTGTTCCTTTTTGTGGAATCATACTGTTTTGGACCATTTCCCCTGACTTTAATCTCTTTTGCTTCACAAGAACCAGCTCTCTTTTGTGTTTAAGAAAGCACAGACATTAAGTGTGTCATTTGATATACACTGAAATTATGATTGCTGTCACATGACCTTTTACGTAAATAGTTAGTATTCAAAAGTACGCTCGAGAAAGGTCTTACATGTAGAAATGGTGATAAGCATGCACAGATAGGTAGTCGACAAGTGCAAAATCTACGAAGTCACATGTTATTATCATTTTTTTTTTTTGTATTCGACATTGAGTGAAAACATCACAAGAATTGAAAACCTCCCCCCATCGGCTCCATGTGTGGAATCTACACAACTTTATTTCAGTACAGCTGATGAACCAAAACCCTGAAGACTCTCCTTCTTCCTGGGCTTTGCCACAGATCCACAGTGTGATTCAGGCCGCGATTGGCCCAAACAGAGCCTGACACAGTAGGACAAGCTCTCTTTGAACATGGAGCTGGCTTACTGGTACCAGTTCTATTTTAGAATAGCCAGTGGGTAAGACATAAACATACAGCAGCAGTCAAGGGTTGACCCTTAGTCTTGAAAGTCTACCTCTTGAGTCTTTTCTTAGTCGATGGTTGCTGTAAGACCAGGGTTCACCAACATGACTTTTGATGGGGGCAAAGTTATTTTCCTCAGCCCTCTCTTCCACCTCTTAGAATTAACCTTAATGTATATTAGAATAAGTCGTTGTTTACTGCATGAAGTTCCAAAAATATTCACAGCTATATTCATTGTCATGTTTTTATCCCCATTACAGCATTAGAGTAAAGAGTAGACAGCAGACGGCAAAGACAGTCAGAGTATTTGTCTTGACTAAATACTATGAATGAGTTCAGCAAGATGCTGCAGAAAAGTATAACCAAAGACTATAAATTACAAATCATAATTGCCTTGAACATGTATCAAACAAAAAAAATAAAATAAAAAGCATATCTAGAGTTGGCAAGACATTTTCAAAAATGCTAATTAAAAAAGTAAGACACCAGCAGAAGAAAAATAAAAGCTTAATATTACAACAAGCAAATGTATAAACACAAAGCAAACCAGTTAAAAAAAAAAAAAAAATCCCAGATACAGTTTGCAGTAGTCAGTTCTCCAGTGAGTCATATGACACCGGTGTCTAAACTCAGTCTACAGTTTAAAAAAAAAAAAAAGGTAAACAAGCAAGTAAAGCTTTACAGCACTACTATGTACACAGCTTCTCCAGTGAAATGGAGAGAGCTGGTGTGATGATGAGGGGAAAGGGCGTGAAATGGAGACTCCAATGAAACAAGAGTCCTTCTTGGCACAGGGACTTCTGCTCGCTGTCCACAGAGACAGGAGGATGAGGAGGAGGAGGAGGAGGAGGGAGAGACACTTCACCAGATATAGAAGACAACCACATAGAGCCACGCAGCACAGCCACCCCCACATTGTGCACAAACACACACACAGAGGAGCCATTTTCTCAGAAGCTGACAGAAGGAAGTCACAGGGATTTTACCGTCGCATTGACTCCCCTTGGACCATCCGCTGCTATCTCCTTCCTCTCTTCTAACCCTACTTCCCTCTCCCCACCTCTCCCCCTCTTCCTCCTCCAGTCCTTGCATGAGCTTCTATTTGATCTCCCTCTTTCAACCTTGCACAGTAAATCAGATCTTCCTAAGGCTCTAGGATATCTCCACACACCAGACGCAGCTCTATATATAGTCTGCCACTCACAGTCTCGACTACTGTATCTGAATAAGTGTTCTTCCTGTAGTTCTGTGCATCACTAGAAACTTGTGTGGAGCAATACTGTAGTATGAGGGACATTTAGCACCAGAATCCAAACTTGACTTTGAATCATCCTGTCAATTCCCAACTCATAAAATAACAACACTCATATATGCGCACATAAACACAGACAGAGGAACTAAGAACAGGAGACCATTTCATTTCCTCGCTTCGTTTCCTGCTGATATAAAGTGACAGTTTCTCCTGGCTGGTTCAAACCGCCAGTGGCCACCGGAGATGTGGGAGAGCACAGCAGTCTGACCTAGATTCACAAAATCGCTGCCTCCCACTGATGACTGACGCCCTCCTCATCCAATCAGAATCCCCTTTACGCCATCGTTTATCTAACAACCGTTCATTAGCAGCTTATAAGTCCTTCTGTTCAGGTGCTGCAGGCTGCTTTCGTTGAGTCTGCGGCCGTCTGAAGTTCACGTCCGACCGTCAGGCTTCACAGTTTGTGTCAGATTTTGCATTTGTGTCCATGCAGGTGGGCGGATGCGCCAACGTGAGAACAGTTGAGGAGTTATGTGTTAAATTCACAGGCAATGCAGAGAAATGCAAACCAGAAACAGGGTCAAGGAGGGAAGGAAAAAGTAGTGTTTATGGATGGAACCGACAGGCCGTTTTTTACACACTGAAGCGAGGGCAGGTTTGTCAAAGTGGGAGAGTTGAGATGTCGGGAAAATGCTCACTTTCTCTCATATGCTGTACATACACACCCACAGAGGCTGGATTCTTTTATGGAGGGTGGTGCTGGAGCTGTACAGTTGCCCATGTGCTCTGTCTTCACCTACACTGTGGATGGATGGAGGACAGAGCCAAATGTTTCCACTTGAGTGCCAGCATTGCGAGAAGCACCAGAAAAGACATCCTGACTGACAGGACAGATAGAGTGGAAAGAAGCGACAGATTTCACAGTTTTGAAGGATGCTTACAGTGCTGCAGTCTCAAGGGGACAAACAGAAATTTTAAAAGAATACGGCATGTCGCTATATTCAGATCCGAGTCAGTGTTTGTTTCGTTTGTTGCTACTTGCTGGGCACATTTTTTAAACTCCTCTGTATAGATTTATGTGCTAGAAGAGCTTGAGAGGGTTTTAGCTCTGTCCTCCATACCCTGCTGTCTCTCAGTCTCACACACACTCAAACAGTTGTTGATTGGCACACAGTCAGTGTTTTAAGTCTGTATACAGAGTGAAAGGGCCCTTGTTGGCATCCATGTTTTTAGAAGTCTATTCCAACCAGGCAGGGCATTCATTTCAGACCCCTCCTCGCCGTCTCCATCCTCTTCTTCTCTACATTTTCTGCCACACATCCTCTTTCCAGGCCTCTCCCTCACCACAGCTGTCGGCCCGTGTAGGTTGGAGGGGCAGAGGGCACCTGCAGGCAAGGAAAAAGGAAGCAAGTTAGGTTGGTCTGTTGGTGTGTATTTTTCCATATTCATTCATGTATCTGTGCACACATAGACAGAATAAGCACAATAGTCCCATTCACATGCCTTATATTTACATACTTTACATTCTCTATAGCTTTTATCTCACTCTCACGACTACAAACCTCACAGTGGGTTCTGTTGTTCTTTTCTAATTATTTGTCTGTGCTTTCACCCTTAATCATTTAAATAGCATGTGTTAAAAGCTCTATTTAATTTATGTCTTCTATAAGTTACGCAAAATAGGTCTCTTTAAGGATAAGCTGTGCTGAATAAATAAACTTACCTTGCCTTTCAAATGGCTTTGTAATGTTTTTGCAAACTAATGATATTTTATGCAGAACACTGTAATAGATGTCTTTGCGTTTCTTTTGTTGGCTAAATCAGCATGACTGAAAATACTTGCCACAATCTCTAGGAGCAGTGATTACAAATTATCTCGTAGTTTGTGAGTTAGAAGTGCTGCCATAGCATTAACTTCCAGTCTTGTGTGAAGTGTGTTGTGCTGCTGCATGGCAGATCTAATTCATAACACAGTGGTGTTTCACCTCTGCCAAGCAGAGTGCCCATTCATCCTGCATAATGAAGGGCTGGCAGACATTACCATTTCTCAATGGACATATAGCATCACATACACATTGATATACACACACAAGCATATGAAGACTCTCACACATCAACAAAATCAATGTCAGATGAGTAACTGTTGTGACAATCTCATCCATGCATGTGCTTCAAAATATAGTACACACAGTCACGTGAGCGTGCAAATGCACACGTGCACACACACTCATACCTCTCCCTCATTCTTGTGCAACATCATATGGTCTGGAACGCACAAATGTGCATGCAGTCTCATCGGGGCGGTTGAATGAGAAAGCGGCGTGTAAGCGGCGTGTACCTGTGACTGGGAGGATGTACTCACCGCTCCCCCGTTCAGGATCATGGTCATCTCGGTGGGCTGGTAGACATTACTGCGAAAAGGAGCACTGGGTCGAGCACCAGTGTTACTGTTATGTTGTCCAGCACCGCTACCGCTCCTCAAGCCTGGCATGGAACACACAGCGAGGCGGATGGAGATTAGTGTGATTCACCACTGATTCTTTTGGAGAAGGTAACACTTGCTGTGTAATCCTGCACCACAGAAAATTCATCCTGTACTTATTTCTAGCCACACATGCAAAAATTTCCTGGTGTTCTATTACTCAATATGGCCTACATTGTAGCCACAGGCTGCTGTAAAATATTACATTGTACCTGCAGTGTTCTCATCGTTGTATCCATAGCCCTGATTCTCCACAAACTGCCTGTGTGACAGAGGGATATCTTCATCAAAACTCGTCTCCCTCATCCGTGTTGAGTTCTGGGAAGTATCAAAGTAATCCGGGGCAGTGGGCTGCGGTGGGGGTCTCAGGCAGATGTGCGATTCTGGAATGGCATGGAAGATCAGCAGCAGCCATCCCTGAGCCACTAAAGCGATTGCCAGTGCCGGGTCATTCCAGTCTGGGGATCTTCCCAACCAGTCATTGCCGTACAGATAGAAACCCACCCAGGCCACCCACAGGAGCAGAGATAGAAGGCAGGTCACCAGCAGCCAGATGGCATTGCAACGCCACTGACGAGTTTTCCCACACAAAGCCAGGGAGGCAGCAGTCAGCGCAGCTATTAGGAGGGCGAGTACGTAGCTACAGGCTAGTGAAAAGTCCAGAGGCAGATACTGACAGGCTGCTCTTCCTTCCCTCAGCACTGTCAGAAGTAGCCACTCAGCAGCAATGATGCCCTGCACGGCACTCAAACCCAGCGCTAGGCCTGTTAGGGCACAGCCACCTGGGCTCCGACGCTCACGGCCCAACCTGCGCAGACGGACACCCTGCACCAACAGGCAGGAAAAGCAAACAGCAAAAAGGAGACCCCACAAGGCCCTGCGGAGGAGGCACAAAGACTCATCCTGCTCAATAAGGTAAGCAAAGCTCAGACCGAACAAGCCAAGGACGCCGAAGAGCAGCAGGAGGATCGGCCCCACGCCGCTACGCTTTTCTGCCTCACTGATGTGGCGTAAACGACACAGCAGGACAAGGGCTAGCAAGATGGCAGCCAGAGCTCCGCCGGCCGCCACTGACTCAACAGCCACACCCCATATAGAGTCCAGGTCACAGAGGAGGGTGTAAGGACGGACAAGACCCCAGCCACAGCCCCTTGGAAGAGCCTCAGAGTCCTCAGAGTCCTGACTGGTGACATGATGGGCAAAGGTCAGCATCAGCAGGAGGAGGACTGGGAGGAACGCCATCTCTGAGAGATCAACAGAACAGAAGACAGAGAGGGAAACAAGGAGCAAAGAAACAGAATGGAGAAAGAAAAGCAAAGACAGGAGAGAGAGGAAGAGAAATGAAGTGAGTCATTCAGGTCATAAATGTTTTGTAAGCAACAGAGTTGAGCAGTCAGTCATTCCCACAGTAATCATTTGCCTCCGTGTGACAATACAGACAATCGCCTACTGCTGTGTTTTAGAGGAGACAATGGACAGTAGTTCATCCAGGGTGAATGAATGAAGCCTTTCCATGCAAACACACACACACACACACACACATCTACATCCTGTTTCACCAGTATTTAGAGCTCTGCATTTTAAAACCCTTTAAAAGCTCTAAGAGTTTCCTTTTGTTGGAAACAACTTCACGTAAACAACAGACACAGGACTAAAAAAACCAAACAAAAAAAACCTACAAACACAGAAAACCCTAGAGCAGCTGCTTTTACCAGTAGAGTCATAGTCAGAGCAACTACAATGTTTGTAAAGACAGATTCAGGTATATAATTCGTCCAGTCTCATCCAGTACACTCACAGCTGGAGCACTGACAGGAAGGTCGCAGGATCATGCATATTTTTATGGGAAAAAAGTAAAAACACAGATAGTGAGAAAGGATCTAGTGGGTACAAGCAGTCCTACTCACTATCAGCCATCTAAGGGCATCTAGCAAGGCATGAGACACTGCATAATACACTACACACAAATACGAAGTGCCTGGAGCACAAACACTTGTACTTTTTGAGAGAAGTGTCCCAGTGCAAAAAAAATAAATAAATAAAAGCAGGACTCAGAGTGCAAAAATCAGTGCTGTCTCAGTCTACCTATTCCTTTATTCATCACAGCTGTCAGACACACAAACACACATCCTGCCTCGTCATTGAGGTCTATACTTGGATGATCAGGACTGTCTTTCACCTGACAAGCTGTGTGTTTTATGAGAGGTTAAGCTGTATTTAAAGTCACCACAAAATGCACACACATGGAGAGACAGGACTACATCTTGCCAGGTTACTGTCAGCTGTCTCATTGCTAAGCTTTCAGAAATTCTTTCCAAGCTGGCTCATACGTAAGTGTGTTAAACAGTCTGTTATTACAAATCACACGCTCACACTTTCCTCTCCTCTCTATGCTCAAAGCTAGTCTTTGTTTATTCCGGCAGATTTCAGACCCACTTTAGTCTCGACATAAAAATCTCCCAGTGTCCACAAATAGTCTGTGCCACAATATTTACATACCACATGAAGGACAGTTTCATATTCTCTGAATGCCAGTGAGTCTGGGATGTGTTACATGGCTGTCTCATCGGGCAACAGAGAGTTTAGCTTAAATACACACCAGTCGGGTCTTTGGGTCACACACAGTCCTTCCAGCATGCAGCATAAATGGGGCAGACAGCACGAGAGAAACAACGGCGGGCCAATGCATCCCCTTGATACTCTGATTTATTTTGTCACATAGGCACAGAGGCAGGAGGAAGTTTAGTAAATCTGCAGCAAAAATATCCAGACTGACTGATACTGAATGATAGTAAAACCACAGTGTTTAGACAAAAAACAAGGTGTTTCACTGACACATCTGGCAACATCTGGCAAGATTATTCCCCACTGCAGTTGATTTCACACTAGACTAGGTTATCTACAGTACTGTCTATGTCAGGGCTGTCAATTATACAGCCCACAGGCCAAAACCAGCCCACCAAAGGGTCTAATACAGGATGAATTTATGATATATCTGTGAAGATATTAACAGTTTAGTGTTGAACTCGTTTTAGCTCATTGGCCGTATACAGCCTAGTGTGCTCTCAAGTGAAGTAATAGCAGAATAAGCTATAAATAATGACAACATCGAATATTCTTCTTGATTTAATGTGGAAAAATGTAATTACTGATTAAAATGTTTGCATTTATAAACTGTTCTTTCACAATAAAATGTGAATAACCTGAGCATATGAACAACCGTAAATGTCTTCAGGAAAATAATTGTAGTCTTTTATAAAATGCTTTGTGCCTTTGGAGATCCACTGACATCTGTAAGTTGTGTTGATAATAAGCTGAGACATTATATTGTTGAAATTTCAGGTTGTATAACGTTGTCATTCTCATAATGCAAACTGCATTATGAGAATGACAACGTTTTTTACAATGAAGCAAAGATAAAACAAATTGGAATTATCATTATTTATACAGCCGTGGAAAAAATTATTAGACCACCCTTCTTTTCTTCAGTTTCTTGTTCATTTTAATGCCTGGTGCAACTAAAGGTACATTTGTTTGGACAAATATAATAATAACAACAAAAATATCTCATAATAGTTCAATTTCAGAGCTG
>JAPSES010000069.1:5768230-5782958 GCA_029822895.1 Maxillicosta whitleyi | reverse complement strand
GTCTGCCTGGCTGCTAGCATGCTTCAGGTGTTCCACAGTCGGGGCCTGTGATTAGTCTAATTTGCACAAACGCTGGCGAGTGCCGCACCTGTTGCCCCTGCGCTGCCTGCAGCCGCGGTCCCTCAGCAGGCTGACAGGCCTTCCTTCAGATAATCCAATCTCCTCACAACGCCGTCACTGCTCTCCACTAGTGCAGGACAAGGGCATCTTTTTTCTACCTCTTGTCTCCCTTCGTGTTCTTATGGTTACCACGCTCCTGATGGCTCATTATTGGACCATTCATAAATACTGCCAACTGAAACCCACCTGCTGGATTTTTACAGCCTGCTGCTGTTTTTCTTCGGCCCCCACTCCCTCAGCACCTTCCTCTACCTGCCAATAAGACCAGGAAAGCTTTCCTGTAGGTTCAAGAGGCCCCACAGCCCTGCACATGACAGCCCACCACTATCCACATATTCCATTTGGATTTGAAACGGCGCCAGGAGAAAATCAAGTGACACAGGCCACACAGAGTGGGAGGGCGGGGGGGTGGGGGGGGAATGTGATCCCACTTGATTGTTGAGAGTTTATATAGCGAGTGATGACAAAGTGCTTTATGACTTTGCAGTGTTCGCTGGGCCCTGCGATTGAAGCCTTATACAGTCAAAGGCCCCTGGTGACCTTGGCTTGTCAAATGTTCTCATTTTCACCAGGAAGGAGCCAGTGTTCAGCGGCTGCTCAGAGCTGGTAAGCTGCTCTCAGAGACAGCCGAGGAGAGCTTTTGGAGGTGACCCATGCTTCCTTAGTTGCACCGCTGACACGATATGGAGGCAAGGCTTCAGTCAGACAGAGATTTAGGGCCGCTGAAATCCCCCGATCACATCACTTAAAAGACTTATCAAGTGCAATAAAAGTGCTACTGTGGTGTCTGAAAGTTTGGGAACCCTTCAGAATTTTCCCTTTATATGAATTCAACCAAATTAAGCAAGTGAGAAAAATACATGTTAATGTGTTAATTTATTTGATTTCTTTCGGGATCGCCACAGCGAATCACCTTTGCATGTTTATTTGGCAGAGGTTTTTATGTCGGGTGCCCTTCCTGACGCAACCAGACTTGGGACTGGCACAATGAGGTTTACGCCCCCTAGTGGCTATTGGGATGTATAGTGTAAAGAACCTTTCCAAAGGGATCACCTGGGTCTCGAATTGGCTACCTTCCACACCTAAGTCAGTGGCGTTAACCACTGAGCTACCCAATCATTGCAAAAACATGTTAATTTATTTAATGTGGAAAATCATCCAGTATAAACGTACAAAGTATGTGAACATCACAGATTATCAGTTTATTTGAAGAGGAGAGAGATGTATTTGAATCAATGAGAGGTAAGAGTCTGAGAGGAGCCTTGCCTTCATCCATTCATTCATTGTCTGAACTGATTAATCCTCGACAGGGTCACAAGGCGCTGGATCATATCCCAGAAACCAATGGGTGAAAGTGGGGGGGACACGCTGGACATGATGCCAGTTCATCACAGGGTTGATGTATACAGACAAACATCCATTCAGTCTCACATTCACACATGGGTGATTTGATCTATTGAGTTAAATGTCTTTGGCACAATGAGAGGAAGCCAGAACACGCAAACAACCACGACCCTTCTTCATTTATGGATAATAAATTTGGATCTCTCATGATCAAAATCGAATCTCGACAACAGATTCAGGCAGGTCATGGTTCGAACGAAGACGACTTTAGAGCCAGAGATATTGATATTAAAGAAAGGTTTAAAAAAGACTGAGAAAACACTGACATTTCTTTCATTAGTCCTCAAGAATAAACTCCAAATCAAGAGAAATTCAGGTCATAGTCAGGACCCAACCCAAGGCTCCGGGAAACTAAAGCCCTGTCTTGTCATGGGTAATGTCAGTGTCCTTAAGTACACCATCAGGAGCATTGAAGAACAAGTATTATCTATGGCAGAGATATGACGATGAAGCCCCTACTCTCCAAATAGAACATTTCTGCGTGTCTATAGTTTGCCAAATGTTGTGAGGATAAGCCTGCACCCCACAGCAAGAATGTCTCATGGACTGATGAGGCCAAAGGAGAAGTTTGTGGCTCAAATTAGAAGCATTAAATCCCCACATAAGAACCTTACCGGTGGCAGTTTCATGATCACTGGATGTACATACAGTGAAAGGACTACTGAACTGCACCAGAAAATCCAGAATGTCGAGGTGTCTGAATTGATGAACGACAGAAAAAAGGATCACGCAGCAAGAAAACAACCCTCAACACGTACATTGTTGAACAAAAGAATGGTTTAAGGAGTAGAAATGTGATCTTTAGAAATGGTCAAAGTTAGAATTGTCAGTTTAATCCTATAGAAATGTTGTGGAAGAAAGCAAACGAAGGAAACTGAGCAACATTCCTGAGTTGAAACTATCGAAACCAAGATGGAATGAGCTAAAATCCCTGAATAAACTTAACATGTCAATGTAACGTTTAAGTAACTGCAAAAACAGAAGGTCCCATGTCACGAAAGACATAGGTTTAGCCAAACAGACATATGCTCTTTCTGAAAATTAAAAAAAATTATATATAAATACAATATTTTGCCTTATTTTGATTTTCTATAGCTTTTAAGAACTTGTTTATGTCAGTCATGCAGAAACATGAACACCACTATAGATACTGAAATAAAACGACAATATATAGAACAGATCTATCTGTAATTAGGACATTTTTATGTTGATTTGAATATATACAATAAGTGGAATAGAATAAATATAATCTTAAGAGTCAATGATCAGGTGCAAATGTTGCTAAATCTTCACTTGTGCATTTTGCTCTTTTCTATCCCAGCCCTGTCACTATAATGAAATGTCCAAAAACTAAAGTGAGAAAATGGAGAAAAAACTAAAGTGCAGGATTTTGACAAAAACATCTTGAAAGGAGGTTAACAGATTTTCATTGCAGATGGCGATAACATCAGTCCAAATGAGGATTCCTGAGGAGTAAGCGGATATTTCCAGAGGGGTAAAGCAACTGGTGGTGTTCCACAGGCCTTGTCACACATCAAGTATTACATCAGATCGCTCCCAGCTGCATCTTATCTCAGCAGGAAGAGGAAGGAGAAGCATTACATCCTCATGCCCCCTTTTCCTATACTGTCCATGACCTTTCCGATGCAAATTTCTGAGGGACACTTCCTCTTTGAGAGTGGAGGTGGAGCTGTCTGGAAGCGTGGTGTTGATGCTTCAAGAACTCAGCCTACCTGCTTTATAATGCAATGATTACTTACATGTGTAATGGTCATTTGGTGAGGAAAAGACAAAGGGCTGATTGGGATCGACGCTGCAGGGCTTTAAGTAGTTGTAGGGATGATGTGTGTAAGGGTAAGGAAAGCCGTGCTAGCCTCGTAACCGGCTGCTACGGGCTAACAACGCTCGCATTGATCCGAGGAGACACTCAGCCCTCTAACCTGCTGAGTGCTCAGTTCCAGTGAACAATAGAGTTCAGAGCGCGTCGATACACTATCCTATTGAGTGCTCTCCGTTTAGCAGCAAGATTGATGAGGTTAAGGCTCCCAACTGGGGAGCCAAATGGTGTCAAAACCAAGGTGTTGCTTTGGACAAACAGTTCCTCACTGCACTATTACACAGACGGACACAGGTGCCGGTTAATGCAGCAGCTCCATCCAGGAAGTGTATTCGTGAAGCCTCAACGTTTCCGAAAGCGTATGCAAACTGTGGTGTAAAACTTTAAAATGGAAATGAGAATATGAGGGTGGTAGAGATGGTGGTTTCTGAAGAGGAATGCACAGCAAATCCCCTAAGACACTAAATGATGTACAAGTGGATTTATTACAGTTGGTCCCTATAAATCTAAGGTTGGCCTGAACTCCAGGGAGAGGTTAATGGATTACAAAGGGATGTGGTATCGAACCTCCGAGAAGTTTATATACCTCATCAATATGTGAAATGCTATTGATCATTTAGACTTTGATAAATTAAATTTATACACTTGATAATGCATGGCAATATTCAGAATGTCCCAGTATGAGGAAAAATGGGCTTTTTTAGGGAGGCAGATCTATGATGGGGCAGTCTATTGGCAGAAAAGAGCAAATATTCAGAAAATAAATTGAGGCAGCGTGTGATTTAAGACGCACCAGGAGCCTCTCAGAGTTATCAGCAGTACAACCTGGATGACATTACCCAACCTAATCCCAAAAACATCGACCAATTTTAGAACTAAATATAAAGCGCATGGATAGGATAAATATGTATGCATATTAGTGCAGCTGAGTTATACTTAATTCCTAATAATATGAGATCATTCTGGATTATTGTTAGTGATGTGTTGGTGTGAAAGTGACGTTTTACTGTTGGTTCTTCAGATTTATAAAATTCAAGGTTTTCAGGTGTTTTGTATCCTAATTTAAGTTAAAACGTCACTTGTGAATGATCCATCTTTGCTTACATATAAGTATCCATGCTGTGTAAAAATACTCAATTACAATTACAGTCCTTGTGTAGAAAATCTTACTTCAATAATAATAAATACAGTGTTCACGCCTACAGCTTGTAGCAGAATCCATTCCTTCTGAATTTATGTACCTCTTATTAAAATTCTCGTCAGTTGGTATTGATAATTATCATGATAAATGTCAAATCAATATTTCTTTTATGTTTAAAGGCAGATTTTTCTTCCTGACAGAGCTCCGAGATGGAAACGTGGGGTTTTCAATGATTACTTATGGACGTAAGTGGACAAACACTTCAGAATATTCCATAAAACTAGATGTAGAACATTTAGAAGAGTTATAATGGTACAAAAAAAATGGTTACATGTTGAGGAAAATTACATAAAAATCATCTCTGAAGCATCAAGTTAAGAGTTTTGGGGTCAACAAAATGAACTTAACTAAACCTTCAAGAGAAAAGGAAAAACGGAATTTCCGATATTATTTATTTTTAATTCCTACTCAATGCAAACAGTATAATGAAGTTCTAGTAGCTGGAGATGGAGCTACTTTTCTGTTTGGAGTTTTTGGACTTTTTTCTAATCTGACTTTATTTAAAAAAAAAAATAAAAATGTAAATTTAACCATGTGAGAAATTTAAGTGGGAAAAATTATTCTGGACATATTCAGATGTGGGAAAAAAAATATTAGACCACCCTTGTTTTCCTTAATTTTCTGTCCATTTTTATGCCTGGTACAACTAAAAGTACATTAGTTTGGACAAATATTAATAATAACAACAAAAATATCTCATAATAGTTCAATTTCAGAGCTGATATCTATCCATTTAACATGTTTTCTTGATAAAAAACCAAAATCACTTCATTCTTACATCAATATCTATGACATTGTACTGACAAAAACTGCTTTTAGACATTCCATGTTTTCTTTTCTGTCTGTTTAAGTCACATGATACACACAGGAATTAGTATTTGATTGCAAAACCGTGATGACTTTTCACATGTTTTTGATGACAGTTCACTTGAGACCACATTGGGTTGGACATGACCATTGAACTAAAATGAAATTGGCACATTTGGTTTAAATAATGTCAACACTTACTGATGGAAGATTCTCAAATACAATTCTAATTTATACACAGGTATCATCCGCAACACTTCACCCAAAAGATTTGACTGAAAACATCATAAATGTGTGAAATGAACAGTATTTGCCAACATTCTAAACTGAACAATTATTGGATTACATAAATAAACAAGTGGTGCCAGGCACAACAAACCCCACGCCTCGCACGTATTGTAGCTTATTTTGGCATTGATCCAGCTGATGTCATCATGTCTATGTCTCTGCTGATGTCAGCACAGACATACACAGCATAGACAAATTCTGGCCATTGTAAGTAAATGGAAATAAAAAAAAAAAAAAAAGATTTGAAAAATTCCTATAAAAATTTAACTTTGACCTACTTTCATCAAGAATGTAACCACATCTATTCTGGGTCACTGGCAGTCTATAAATCCAATTTGGTATAAATTCAACCAATAGTTTTGCTGCTTAAGTGTTAACTAACAAACCAAACCAAAAAACAACCCTTAAGGGTGCTGGGTAATAAATATGGTTAACTGAATATCAACATGGCCTTAAAAATTGTAGGTGAAAGCAGTTTTAATCTTGTCAGATATTACTGTATTCCACTTTAGATGCCTTATATTAGCCATTGGCTGCTACCCAAGGGGCAACTTCTGCCAAAACAGTTAATCAGTCTATGTGTTTTAATGTATTATTACTCTCATCCTCTTCTTCAGAGATGCAAACATCGCTGCTTTTAAAGCTGTAATGGCAATTCTTTATTGATAAAAATCTTTAAAAAAAAAAATAAAAAATTTGATTTAATACCAAAATAAAAATTTTGGTATTAATCTGTTTTTTTTTTTAGGATATATGTAAAATGCATGCGACGCAGCTCCGCTCAGCTTTTGATGTCTGTCCTCATATCCAGTTTTAAAAACATTTTTGAAGCACTAGTTGTTTACATGTGAGATCCCTGAGGACATAAAGCTGGAAAATGTGTGTATCTGAGCACATATGTGAGTGTGTGCATTCAGGGTTTGTGCATATTCATTTGTTTAGAGCTCTTTCATGTGCCCCTCAGAGAATTACACTTCCCAAATTCCCTCTAAGGCCTCATTACTAAAATTCGCTCCTTCATTTCCTGCCTTTATTTGAGCCCTCTTCCTACCATCTCCTGCGATCCCCTCCATCCTTGCTTCTGCAGCTCACAGCCACTGGTTATTATTGGTCTACATTAACATCAATCAGCTCCTACAGAGGGATGAGTCACCAAAAACACATGTGGAAAACACAGTGCTGCTGGAACTTTACACCTAAACAGCTCACACCAATAGCGAGAAGCTGCACAGCTGTACCCGTGCTTATTCTTAACATCATGTTGTAACCGTGGTTACAACCTATCACTGAGTGGCAGGAATAAAACAAAAAGACAGGAGACAAAGAGATAGGAGATCGTTCATCCTTAACAAGCTGAGCGGGCTGCTCCTCCTCTGACTTTTCTTTTTGTCTTTCTTTGTCACTTCCTAATGACAGTCTACTAAAACACACAATCAAGACATACTCACAACAACGCTGCAATTCATGTCATGCGCACTAGTGACCACTTTTCTCTTTCATTCGTTCACCCTCTCAGCCAGTCACCCCCTCTTGCACAGATGGTTACTCTGGCTGCTTTTGAGTGCGACTTGGCAGACTGGTGAGCACAAAGCTGGAGGATGCACAGAAAGCTGCCAGCGGCAACACACGTTAAGCAGTCAGCCAAACATGCATGATCATAATCACAAATGTTCACGCGAAGCTTCTACAAACATGCACAGCCTACAGTACATGACACACACCTACAAAACACATGCCACACACTCAAGTTCCCCTTTCCGTGCTGCCTCACTAATGAGTCATATGAAGATAGAAAGACTGAGACGGAGAGAGAGAGAAAGAGAGAGAAACAGAGCCCCTGGCCTTCCTCTTTGTGCAGCGCAGAGGATGCTGTCGCTGTCTCATCCTCCCCTCTATCTTTCTAGACATGTTTCGCTCTCTGTCAGTCCTGCTCCATGCAGCCATTTTTGTCTCCTTCTGTTTAAAATCTACTCTTTTTACATTTGATACCACGTCTCCTACACAGTAGCAGCAGCAGCAGCAGCGGTCTCATCCCTCTGCTACATTTGAAGACGTGCTGTGAAAGACTTGCCTCACACACACCCTCCTCTGCCCTTATTCTCTCCCTCTTTCACCTCCACATATCTCTCTTTCTTGCATTTTGGCTCCTCCCTCCTCCTTTCTTCCTTTGCTTTTGCCCCCTTCCTCCTCCACTACTCCCCACTTTCACCCCCACCTCCCTCTCTTCCTCCCCTTTGACTTTCTTCTTGCTGTGTATCTTATGTAACGGGGTGGAAGGATCCAGCCACTGCCAGTTCTACATGGCTGCTGTTTCTCAGGCATCATCTTCCTCTGTGCCAAACAGCCTGCTGGCACTAAGAGTTCCATCTTGTATCCTCCATGTAGCAGAGTTACATGCATTCATCCTGCACGTGTTAGTCAAAGACACATATATTTAAAGGCTGGCACAATGCCCATCTGTCCTAGGGTCTATTTGCATGTAAATATAACATTCAGTTTGGTTTCATGTATTATGCATGTGTGCAAAGGTTCCACATTCTCACACAAACCTAAATCTGGTAAGTATGCAGCGGTCATTCCTTATGCCACTACTATTAACACACAGCAAGAACACAAGTGAGCAAGACTATAAATGTGCAGCGCTGCAGTCATTCATTCTGTTTCAGCCTAGATAGGCATAGAGATATAACAAGCCGTCCTGTACAATTACCACCTTCTATAATTATCAGACATAGCACAAAACCAGATGCTGTCTAATTACTGTGGTGATAATTGGGGGGATTATTACATTTTGATGACTCGCTTCAGTTCACTTTTTTCTCCTAGTGTTTAATGCAGACAACGGGGATGCTAAATGAGAAACTTCATCTGTACATGTGGGGTTATTCATAGGGTATGCCCACTTTAATTTAGGGGCTCACTTGAGATAGGACGAAAAAAATCACTTCAATTCACTCATTCAGTTGTTGATTTGAATCTATTCACATGGACACACAGGTGGTACGCACCTTTTCTGAGTAAAGATTGAACTGTAACTCCCATTAATCATCCGTGCACTAAATAAAGTGTAACTAAATAAAGCATTATTTGGTATCCAAGCAAAAGTATTGTGAATGAAATACACATCAACATACTGGTATAGGATTTAACTGAAATATAAGATAATTATAAATTGGAAATCAAATTCTGTGGTCAGACTGATACCAAGACCCTCAGTCTGACTATTTTGTGAGAACCAAAATGCTGGACCTCACAGGGTTTTGACAGGAAAGACTTGAATTTTGGTTCAACTTAGAATTAGTGTGATGTTTGGGTAAGAAGCTTGGAAATGCAATATGTGGATGAGATGCACCTGCACAGCTATAACATGCGGCGGTGCATTAATCCAGCTGTTAAGGTAAGCAGATCACTTCTGGGGACTGTGCTGGCATCTGCTTCGTCATGACACTCTTTGTGACTCCAGCACTTCTTAGGAAAAACACGAACAATATCAATAGCCTTATCTTTTTCTGACAGTGCATAATTTTATACCTTACATCAGAAGTTGGTCTTATGTAATGCCTCTGATATAAAAGCAGACTGTCTTATGTGGTTTATCTGCCAGAAATATCTTTAAAGCTTTTGTGACGAATCAGAATGTGTGCTTGACCACATTATACTGAGATTTATTATTTGTAAAATACTGCATGTTTTGAGCTCTATCCACCGTGAGTGAGAATAAGTGGTTTAAAGTGGCTTTCAGTGTCTGATCTAAAACTTTTAATTGTTGCCTGCCAAATATTTTAACTAGAATGGCACTCAGAGAGCGCAGATCCCGCGAAAGCCACTTAGTCCTGGGACCCTCCATTATCCTAACTCTTCCTGTGGACATTATCTCTCTGCTCACTAAATTTAATCAAAATCCGATGAATAGTTTTTGCTTAATCCTGCTAACAAACAAACAAACAAACACACATGGAGGTGATTGCAATATCCCACTTTTCGCTGGATAATAAGACACTGCTGTTGTTAGAAACACTGTAGGTTTGTGTGCTCTTAAACATACCTAGTGTCATTGTCTATTTGTGATCATTATTGTTTAATGAGTTTACCTGTCAGACAGAGAGACGACCAGAATTTAGCTTTAATTCTGGATAAATGTTTTGGAATTAATTTAGCTCATAGTGGAACCTACAAACTCATCCCTCTTCCTACTTAATACAAAACATACCATAATAATGAAGGGAATCACGTCATCTGATCTGTGTGACTTTGCCCCAGCTCTCTGCACATCTCTAACCCTTCAGACTGCTATCGTCAATCCCTCACAGCTGGTGCTGACAGATAAAGAGATGGGAAACAAAAAGGATGAAGAAGAAGAATGAAGTAGGGCCTAACACCGAGGCAGAGATGTGGTAGACGACAAGGTATGACGTATGAGCATGCTAAAATATTGAAAAGGACTCGGGAAGGACGAACTTTGGGAAAAGAAATAGCCTTGCAGATGACAGAGGAAAGCAATGGTGCAAGAAAAAAAAAGGACACTGAATGAATGGTGAGGTTGAAAAATACAGGCCCATTGACTGTGCCAGCCTCCCGGGTGTCAGCATGAAAAAACTGACAGTTGAAGTATTTCCCCAGCCTCTTCTGACATCCCTGGCCATCCTAATTAGGCCTCATTATCATGTGACTGGGCTCACAGCAAGACCATATGCTAATTGACTTGGCAATTATCAGTGCCAATGTTTAATCTCACCCCCCCCCCCCCACACACACACACACACACACACACACCTCCACATTTGTTTTCTTAACTATCTTGAATCAGCAACTGATGTGGTGATCAGTCACATGTGAAGGCATCTAAAACCCCAATATACATCATGAAACCAAAGTCTGAGACCTCTGGTGTCATCCGCTCTGCCTCCACGTGATATCAATAATCATCTTCCATTATAGATAAAGTGTGTGTGTGTGTGTGGGGGGGGGTATAGGCTGTGATGAATGGGGGCTGATCACAGGAGCATACAGAGCTCAGATTTGGTTAGAGTGTGCGATATGATCAGAGGAGCCGTGTAAACAGGAGAAACAAGGAACAGCCGGATGTATGGAGGAAGAACTGGAGCGAGCCTTGTGCCTGGAGCATGTGTGTGTGTGTGTGTGCATCTATGTGTGTGTTTCAGAAGGGGAGGAGGGGTAGACACATGGACATGACGGTAAAGGGGTTCCTGTGAAAACCGCACAGTCTGTGTTTCGCTCGTACACTTATCTGTGTCATATGTACATAAAAAGGCTGCACACACATGTACACGATCATCCAAACAGGGTACATATGGCATCTGCAGGCCGGAGGAGATACTGTAGCATCCTCTTTTCCCAAGAGGAAGCTAACTAACTCATGAGAGCTCTGCCTGAGAATAAACAGCTTCGCTTGGCTGAATATTGATTAATGATGGAAAACAGAACACTCCAAAATAGGCTTGGGAGCTTTAGACAAATACTGCACTGACAATGGCTACAGGCTCATGTGTCACTGATCTATTGACAGGCAGAGCATCGGCCCATACGTCGACGTCCATTTCGATACAAACTACATTGATCTAATGAGACTCAAATGGGTATTTAAGTGCAGTTTGTTGTGGAGTAAAACAACCAGAACAGGACTCAGGTTTTTGTTATGGGACCAGTGTGGGAGGGCCACAAATCCCATTGGACACCCTTGGTTTTGGCTGACCTAAGGAGCAGCTTAATGCAAACACACGTTTAGAAAATGCTTTTTTTCTTTTCTTTTTTCAGCAAACCCTCCTCTTTTAACAATGCCAGCCACATGGGAGGGTCCCTCTGGGGTTCCAGAAGAGTGTGTTTGTTTGTGAGACCAGGATAAGACCATTGTTACTTATGTGTGTGTGTGTGTGTGTGTGTGTGCGTGCGTGCGTGCGTGAGAGAGACTCAAACATAAAGAATGACATTTAACCTCTAAACTAAAGAATGGGGGAGGGCCAGGAGATGGTAAAAGGAGTGTGAGGATCAGGTGATTGACACTCCTAAAATATCCCAATGTATTGTGCCATGAAAATTGAGGCCCAGCTACAAATGGAGCAACATTTTGATCCTCGTGAGAAAACGTGCTAAATGGGCACAGGTCAGAGTCGGTGTTACTTAGACTTCACATTGTTTGGTCAAATGCCCCTTGAGGTCAAGGCCGCCTGTGTCGAATCCACGCACTGAAAGCTCTATCTGCTTCATACTCCTGTGTGTTTGGTGCATCGTCGTTTACACAGCAGTTCTGCGATGCACCCTACACCTCAGAGGTGATAAGACCTGAAACATTTATTCCAACATAAGCAGGGAGGATGCATTTAGAATCATGGAGAACCCCTGTGGGGGATTCAGCCAAATGAGTCCTACCCACTGAATATATCACACGCACACATACACATTAATACAAGGATGTCACACTGTGTTCTTACAAATCCATACCATATGTGTTAGTCTACACGATGAGCAGCACGTACCTTAATCGATGTAAACAAATCCGATCGAGAACGAGGGCAGTTTCTCAGCTGTCAGGTATGATGGGAGACAATAAAAAATGTCACATTTCGGACTGAACCCTGCTCGCTGTGTTTGCGTATTCTCTCCCCATTCACATGGACTCTTACGCGATTTGCCCAGATGATTCCTCCTGCTCCAGGCTTCAGTCCAAGGGAACACTCTTATTCAGCTGGTATCCGTTGTCCTCAGAGGCAATAATGGGCATGAATGAAGCCCAGTCGGTGGAGAAGAAACGCACCGGGGTGTCAGGATTAAATTTGGAACAGATTCTTGGACGTTTTGCTCTAAATCCTTTGTTGAGCGATGCGCATTTTTGACACACTCGGCACTAATTATTCACCAAAATCAATATTCAAACGTAGAACGAGTCCAAATCCTGTGTTGTATATTCGGGATCTCCAGAGCCGGTTCTCCTGGTGTTACGGTGCTTATGCAGCTGAATGTCCAGGTTGTGGTTCACTGCTCCCCGCTGCACATCTCCCGACTGAATGCATCACCAAAACTGCGCTCTGCATAACGTGCGTAATAATCCCTCTCCGCACACTCACATACGCACGCACACACAGAGAAAATACACAGAAAGTGACAGCTCTATGGGCCCCCACAGCCCCCACGGACTCCTTTCTGTCCTCTCTCTTTAACTGTTCCCACTTCTACTCTCCGGTAAATTAATTGTAGTCTTGACAGGGGGATTGCCTTATTAAATCTCCACTAGACGTAGGCGACAGCGTCTCCTCCTCTTCTTTACGCACAACAACACATGAACACACACCTCCTAAATCTGATCTAATGTCATGGAGTGCGCGCAGTTTTCACTCTCTAAATGCCACCTCTGATTATTCCCAGCTCCACTGTTTTCCCCTCGTTCACTGCGCTAAGTGAGAGCAAATAAGCCAATAATGCGTCAAGTTAAAGTGCCAAAATGCATTTCCGGTTACAGTTTTCAGAATAAAAATCACACGGTAGTCATCAGTTCACACCATGAGTGACTGACCCCTGTTCTGCCAAGGTACGTATTGTCTGGAGCATAAATTCACCTTAAAAAAAAAAAAAAAAAACTCAATTTCAACTTTTATTTCATAATTTCGACTTAATCACTTTTATCTCATAATTATGAATTTTATCTCATAATTATGACTTTTTATATAATAATTATGCCTCTTTTATCTCATATTTCTGAGTTTTTATTTCATATTTTAACATTTTAATTTATAAATATGGCATTTTATGTCATATTTCCACATTTTATCTCATAATTATGACTAACTCTGGGGATTTTTTTTTTTTTTTTTTTCAGTGACAGAAACCTGTTTCCTGTGTATGGAAGGCTGAGATGTATGAGAAATTATGAGCAGTGATACGCAGGCTACCTTAATAATATAATATATATAATATAATATAGTATAATTTACCATATAGAGAACTTATTTTGAAAACAAAACCTTATTTTCCTGTGTTTACCAGGGACATTTATGCGACCTTTACGCACGTACAAACTGCTGTGATGCTTATTATTTCTCCCCTCGTCACATGCTTGTCGCCTCAGCTGCTCTAGTCTATCCAGCAGGGAGGCTTTCAGTGTTGGAGCCCCCACAATCCCCAACTCCCAACCCCCACCCGGACTCCCATCCTGTCTTTATCTCTAGTTCCTGATGTAAGCTGGTGGAAGCGATTTGTGGCAATGTTGTCACACTGTGCACTGGCCCCCAAAACTGTTCCCGGTGCAGGCAGAGGATGGCAGCCATGACACCTCTGACCAGGTAACTGTAAAAACAATGTACTGATAATCACAAATATAATAAAACAATGGACATAATTAAATAATAACCCTCCTTCTACATGCCTTCACAGAGATGCATCAACATTTATCAGGGTTACACCAGATCGAGTGGTTTGTTGTGTTAATCTACTCCCCAGCATTACTCAAACACTGGGAACCAACCAGTCACTGACATCTTGCAAACCCACATTCTGAATACGCCTGCCCTCTCACTCCCTCTTACATCCCATTTTCACTTTCACACATAAATACATGCAAAGTGAGATGACATGCAGGCTCAGGGTAGTAAGGAGGCGTATCATATGGACTGGCAGCTGAGGATGTGAGACTAATCTGACAGGTGCAGGCATGGAGAGTGACAGCATGGGAAGAAAGGGTGGAGGAAGGGGAGGGGGTCACCGTCCCAAACAGGAGATTAACGGTCCTTTTACATGATCAGCACACATGCACCATCGGTATATCACCAAGGGCGCCAGAACCTCCTTATCGTAGCTGTTAGTAAAGATTATGTGTAGAAAAGGGAACATTAAACCTAATCACACTAAACGAGTGGAGTAATGGAGTACTTTAGCAAATTTATTTGGCTATTGCAGGTGAATTACTGTGTTGTTACTAAATGCAGACTCTGGGACATAAATAATGTATTTTACGCCATAGAAACCCCAGTAGCCTTTATGATTTTGGCTTTGGAAAGTGTGATTGTGATGATGCTGCACAGTGTTGAGTGTGTACATATATAAGTCTGTATGACAGATGT
>JAPSES010000069.1:5743693-5754513 GCA_029822895.1 Maxillicosta whitleyi | reverse complement strand
GAACAACTTGCAACTGGCCACCTGAAATACCCTTTCTCATGATTGGCTTCACCTGTGTATGTAGGTCAAAGGTCAATGAGGTTACCAAACAAACTTTGTGTTCCAATAATTAGTGCTAAAGTTACTCAAATCAATAAAACAACAAGAGTGCCCAAATTTATGCACCTGCCTACTTTTGTTTATTGCACACTTTCTGTTAATCCTATAAACTTTATTTCACTTCTCAAACATCACTGTGTTTGTCTGCTATGTGATGTATTAAACTGAAATTGTTGATCCAAACAACCAATGGATCAAAGATCAATGGCAAACCCAAATGTAGCTGAAAGTAATTAAAGTATCATCATGGTGAAAAATAATGTGAATTGTTTATTAATTTGATTTTTCTTTGTTATGCTCACAAACCTGCAGCTTCATTAGATAATAAATATAGTTTTTTTTTTTTTTTTTTTTTTTTGTAGATTTAACACATATCAGATGACTTATAAAAGTGACAGATTAATCTAAATAAAAAACCAGTGTCAGTAGCAGCCTTGCTATCACCTTCATAGAAAGTGATAAACCAGAATCTGTAGCGTGACTTAAGAAGAAATAATTGTGTATTTCAGTGTCAGCCTTTTCCTCATTATCGCATTTCAGCTGGAGAAACAGACAGTTCACGCTGCATGGCAAATTAGATTGAAAAACCAGCCCTCACCTCCACTCACATACACACATGTGTCTAATTACATGTATTTACATATTAGGTGTGTGATATAAAGGCAGATGTTGGTGTGCATTTGGGAAACACATGTCTGTGCATGTGGCTAAAGAACCTACCTTTGCTTCAGTTGCCAAGTCACTGAATACCATGCATTTGCAGACACCAAACAAGACAAACACAGACAGATGCAAACAACACGTCAAGGACAAACACAACCTATCCTCTCCACAGTCAACCTGTCAGAGGCACTGCAGCTGAAAGCTTATAGTGATTATTTATTCACATGAAAATCATCAATATTCATTTATATGAGTCACAGTTACATGTTATCTATCAAGAATAAATCACATTGTCCCAATTATTTCAAGAAAAGAGGTATATAATATTCTATTCTGGCTTTATGGACAGTGTATGTCATGTTAAGTATTCAGATTTTTTTAAATTTTTTTTTTAATGATTTTTATCAAATTGCAGATCAGTGACCAAATGTCTATTTTACTAAAAAATACTGTGACATGTTGGGATGAGCAGCTGTGGAAGTTTCCCAGCATGCACTGGGACAGTTTAATGTAGTGTCCATAAGTGTTGTTCTTGTTTGATAGCAGAGTTATGGTGTGTTTTACTCTTTTTTTTTTTTTTTTTGGAATGATTATTTCTATCGAGATCATTTTCTTGCATGATGAGCTAAGTTGCTTCTTTGTTTCTGTTGCGGTTTAAAAGTAAGCTACCAGATTAAAATCACTGTATCTGATACGTTACCTGCTTCCTCCAATATTTTGTTGAACATATCCAGGATGTACCCCCACCTTCATCCATTGATAGCTGGGATAGACTCCAGCCTCCCCACGGTCCTCCAAAGGATTAATTTTCACATATTTCATACAACAGAAAACACATAAAGAAAACCTACCACGGAGCATTAGGGCCATTCATGAAGGCGAAGATATTTTTTGATATGACAAGATTAAAGTCAACATTTCGACATTAAAGTCGAAAATTCCGAAAATAAAGTTGAAATTGGATGTCGACTTTAATCTTGATGGGGTCACTTTAAAGTTGACATTAAACTCGAAATTCCGAGAATAAATTTTGGGACATCTACTTTATTCTCGACATTTCCAATTTTAATGTCGACATGTCGAGTTTAAAGTCGACCCATCAAGATTAAAGTCGACATCCAATTTCAACTTTATTCTCGGAATTTCAACTTTAATGTCGACATGCTGACTTTAATCTCGTCATATTAAAAAATATCTTCTCCTTCATGAATGGCCTTAATGCGCCGTCGTAAAAACCATACGTGTAGACAGTAACAACAGTTTTACTGGTGAATCAAAATTGTAGAAGATGACAGCATTTCCATGTTCACTCCAGAGCCTCTGAACATCCAAATGGTTCATATCTGATGACCATGAAAAGATGATAAACTGTATTTTACATCAATTATTTACATGTATTGATAGGATTAATGGATCAACAGGTATTAAACAGTTTAGATTAGTAGATGCTTTTGGTCATTGGGTCTTTTCAGGTTAAGAAAAGAAAAGAGAAAACCAAATGACTAGTGTACTCTAGACACTTAGATAAATTATATAAATATTTTATGTGCTGAATGGGTGAATATGTAAAAAAGCTCCAGTTATTACCCTTCTGTTTGGGCTCTTGGTTGCATCTTATTAAGGAAAAACTAAGGCACGGATGTTAAAAGCCTTAAAGACTCTAAACAACTGCCCGCAACCAAAAGATTCTACTGATCTCAAATGTTTAATAACTGGTGATCCACAAATCTTATCTGTAGATGTAAATAACTGAGGTAAAATGCAATTTCGGAATTTTTCATGACCATCACATATGACCTTTGGATTTGGATATTCAGAAGCTCCGAAGTGAATCAAGAAACACTGTCATCATTTTCAACATTGATTCAACATTAAAACCCATAGAGTTTGTGTAGTTTGACAAATAACAGTGGTTGTAAACACTTGTTTTTATGTTCATTTAATGATGAAAAAGTCACTGTTCTGATATAATGAGCTTTTTTGAACATCTATATTATTAGTGAATTAAATATAGAAAAATACCTGATTTTCATTGAAAATGCAAAATACAGAGAATAATATAATAAATGGTGAGGTTTTTCAAAGGTTAATTTTTCTTGGCTATGCAGTTATTGTTGCAACCCAGCAGTTATCAAAAACCCTATAAATGACATTGCTGGCATTTATACCTGGAATACATATGGCTGTACGGAATATTAGTGGATTATTCATTTTCATTACCCATGCAATCAGCTCAGTGATATGATATCAGCAGTGATATGGACTTTTTTTCAAACAAGTGCAAAACTGAAATATTATGTGCATTTAAATCAATGCCTGCAGGTGTTTTGTTCCTGTGTTTTTAAGATTGAAAAGTCATTGGAACTTTTCTTTGACAGCCCCATTTATCTTTGGCTATCTGTCACATCAGTTTCATTGTCTCTATGTCCACTGCCCTCAGGAGAGAACATGTTTGCCATATCTCTTCCACCCATCCTCCACCTTCCCTCCTGCTCCTGCCTTCCATCTTTCTCCTCTTCCGCTCACTAACATGTCCTTGTTCTCGATCCACCTTCTCCTCTCCTCCCTTCTTACCCTCCCCTCTCTCTTCGTCTTCCCTCCTCCTCCTCCTCCTCCTCTTTCTCCTCCTGCAGCGCTCTCGACTCGCTCTCATTCCCCCTCACTCACACACTCAGGCAGCATCCCTCCCCTCTCCACTTCTACCTTCACACTCACCTCTTCGCGCCTCCCTCTCCGCTCCTTTTGTTTCCTTCCTTCCATCACCTACTAACACATATCATCTCTCACATCTCCCTGCCTGTTGTCTCCCTCTCACACTCTTTCATCTCTCCCATTCCTCCCTCCTGCTCACACACCACACACTCAACCTTGCTGCCTCCCGCAAATGCGCGCATACACACACTCATGCTGATTGGCACCCAAGGACAGAGCACCCTCTCTCCCAAACCGGCTACCCTGCAGTTTGCTTGTGTGGCCAGGCTTCTTGACACTGAGCTCAGCTAAGGAAGAGGATACAGAAGAGGCCATGGAGCACAGCCACATCTTCCCTGTTTTTTCCCCAAATGGAAGCACCTGGAGCCCAGGGCAGCATCCGTCTGAGGTTACCCAGGGATGCCCCCTTGGACCACTGCCTGTCATCTACTACAGTGTCCTACTCTGTCTTGGCCTGCCAGGTAAGAGAAGCCAGGAACGTGTGTGCGTGCATGCGTGTGTGTATTTGTGTGTCTGCACCTAATCACATACACAATACATTGATTTTAATTTGCTCATATATCTGCATGAACGTGCATCTACTCGGTTGCAGAAGTTATGCTTTGCATCTTGATTTGTTGTGCAAAGGTTTATGTCAGCTCATCTAGAGTGTCAGCCTTCACACACTGTTGATTTGTCATTCTGACCTTGTGCATGCATACATACTTTGTGTTTGTTTGTCGCTGTCAGTGTGTTTGGAGTCTTTTTACTTGACAGTACAAAATAATTTTAAAAACTGAAACTGCGTCAAGTACCGTATTAATAAATTCACTGACTACCACTCAGTTTTGTTTGATCTAAATAATCTAAATATTATATTTGTTTGTGATAAATAGTTTCAATAGATAGTTTTGTAATCTGGAGCTGTTATAGATTTAGGTTTGTATAACAGATATTATGACTAATGAGTCAGGTTTGACCTCTGGGACAAGTATGCAATATATGATTCCTGCTGATGACCTGAATTAATGTCGCTTCCTCGTTGTGTCTAATCAGTCTTGACTGATTGGACCATTCACAGTCATTGTCGGACCCATTTACTGCCTCTGTCCCACTGCGTGATCTATGAGCAATGACCTGCTCTCACACAATGGTGTAAAATGTCATGCGTTTAAATGTGTGTCTCTACATGCGTGTATGTGTGTGTGTGTCCAAGAGAAAAAGACGGATAGACAGACACGACAGAGGGAGACACAGACAGAAAACCTGGAGGTCAGATGAAAGAGGACGGTGCTGATGCCTAATCAGAGATTGGGGTTCAGATGCTTGAAGCCCTCAGGACTGTCAGACCCTCGTCCACTCTGTTTCACCATAACGTCAGTGTTATTCTGTTTCCAAAAAGCCTAAAAGAATAACATCAGGGTGTCATTATCAATACATCAGTAATTATATAAATAACTAATGGCTTAAATATATCTCTAAAGGTGTATTTTTAATAGGTAAGAGATTACAATATTTTTTATATAATGTTTATCTTCTTATTTGCTCTTATCTTCTTTAACCCTGAACTGCTTTTATTTGATCAAACTTGGGAGTGAGATGTTATCACCAACAAGCTGTTCTGGTTCAAAACAAATCTGCAATGCAAAGTAAAAGCTTTTGTCTGCCAAGACTGCAGTTGCACCTCAGATTTGCTGTCTTCTAGAAGGAAAACTGTTCTTTCTGATCAAATCTTGCTTCATTATTTCTCCTGGACAGCAAATCAAGTCTTGTACAAGCAATTTTCTCTGCTGTCATTTAAAGTTTTTCTTGCACGGCTGGAGTTTTATTTGATTCTACTGCTTGGTCGTCTTTACAAATGGGATTGAGGTTGTTTGTTTAATCACTGAGTAACAAAAAGCTGAGAGTGTAATGCAATCTCACAATAGTTGTCTGAATTAATGGCAGAGTTGAGTGCAGTGGGCTGATACTTTGCAGCAGCGACTTCGACTTATTCAATCATTATGACACAGCTCGTTCCACTCAAGCTGAATCATGAATGTTTCATGAGCTCAGCATGTGTGAGTAGTAGCAGTGTGACCTAAAGACCCACACGTATTTAACACTCCAGAAAGATTGGATGCTGTTACCTTGATTACTGACCGGTGTTTCATCAGTTACCTGCAAAAAGGCTTCTCAGAGACTTCATCACATCTGTGTTTCTCACAGGCTTGACCTTTATGCTGCAGACAGTGAAGGGTCACATCAAGAGCACAGATGTATGGGGGGAACCAAGAGATGAAGAAAGGTGATGAGAAAAAGGATTCTGCAAGTCAAGTAGTAGGAGGTAATTATGGCGTGACCTGGGGAAATGATGAACCGTAAGATCCACACAAAAAGAGGATGAGCAGGGATAGATCCGGACAATAAAGAAGACAAGGACACAGAGAAGAAGAAGAAGAAGAAGAAGAGTGGAATTGAGAGCAAGAGATCAGAGCAGTAATAGAGAGAGAGATTAATAACAGCAGAGCCAGTGAAGTAGCACCTCTGAGCCCTGAGTGGGGGAGCTGCAGACGACAGAGCTGAGACGAATTGCCACATTTTTAATTAATCGCTAACTCGCTCCCTCTCTTTTTCTCTCTACTCACTACACCACACTGCTAGAGACAGAACAGACGTGTGCTGGCATAGCAAATAGCACACTGAAGGGGGGGTTTGCAGAAGTGAAGCCTAGTCTTTATACAGTAAAGTCCCTCTGACAGCACTCACTGCTGAGACACCAAACCTTAAAGTACTGTGTGTTAAGCAGAAGCAGATAATGATGAGCAATTCTATGTGACATAGCTGGATGTTAATTAGACACCAGGTGGAGACAGCTTCTTCTATGCGCACCTGTTACATTTTTCTGGATGCAATAGACATGTCTGAATTTGCACGCCAGCAATATTCTAACCTGCCACCTGCTCAGGTGTGATTTGACTAAGGTGCTTGGTCTTCACACAGTTCACTGCTGCAGCCTGAATATAGCCCAGAGGAGTATTTAATTGAATGAATGCAATAGTCTGTTAATAGAAATGTGTGTGTTGCAAAATCATGCAGCAGAAAACAAAGCATTTGTGAAGTCCCATAAAAGGACAATTAGGTAAAACTGACAGTGCATGTTAAAATTATACATTTTTGTACATGGGATTTTTTATTCAACATATTCTTTACAGACCTTGCACTCCTAATGATTATGATGTTTTTCCTATTGTGAGAATGGTAATGAAGTATGCATTAGCTGAAAAGAAGTGCTTCAAAGATTTCATTTTTCATTTTCATTTTCCATTTTTTACTGTACAGATTATAACCACCATGCTGAAGAATTTTCCACAAGTACTGAAAATTCTCATGTCATGTCATATGTTTCTATAATCATGGTGTCTGACAATTATCAAAGTAATTATGAACAGCCATTGGGTGTAACATTTTGGGTTTGCAAGAAATATCAATTGATGCAAGAGTCACTTTTTTCAGGGTAATATATGACAAGAAAATTACAATAATGTCAAAGAGGGGATACGAAACAGAATTACTATTCTAATTTTTCATTATTCGAGATTCTTTTGTGTCATTAAACATTGGTATGATGAACAAAATTACAATCCAATGGATGGATAGTGAAATGAACAGAAAAAAGTATGCATATTTAATATTAGGAAAAAACGAAAGTAGAAAATAGAGAACACAGACGCTTAAACCCATAAAGACCCAAACATCCATCACCAACCAAAACCATTGACTGATCTAAACTGTTTAAAACTGTTTAATACCTGTTGATCCATTAATCCTATCAATACATGTAAATAATTCAAGTTAATTTAATGTAATTGACTTAATTTAAATGATTTAATTTAACTTTAACATAGAGTTTGTCATCTTTTCATGGTCATCAGATATGATCCATTTTAATGTTCAGAGGCTACGTAGTTACCATGGAAACATCATCATCTTCTATAACATTGATTTACCTGTAAAACCCATGGAGTTGGATGAATGTGGATGGAAACATTTCATATATTTGAAGTTAGTGATATATTTTACTGAAAAATTCACTTTTTCTGCAGTTTTTTCTGTTTTTGATATGCCACCAACTTTAATCTGAGCTTTTATAAACTTCTTCATGATCAGTAAATTAAATATAGGAAAATACCTGATACGTACTGATGACATACAAAGAACAGGAGATAATATTATAATAAATGCTGATAGATCACTTAAAGAAGGTTAGATAAAGAGAAAATCCATTTGGGAACTAACACAAAAGTAGTGTTATGGATTAAAATAGAAATAAAAAAATAAATAAACAAAGCAAAGTGCAGATAACAACAGTAATAAATAAATCAACATAGAAGAGGAGAATTAATGACTGTAATGTAAACAGATTACGACACACTGTATGTAGTATTGCATGGACTTAACCTTAAATCGCTTACCATTATTTTGTTCTTCTGCACTTTCTTTTCACGGTCATCGCAAATTCATGAAATTGCATCAGATGTCACCACATCCACTTTTGCGTCCATTTCACACACACACACACTGGTACACAGTGGTGGTCCTTGGCTGAACACTGGAGCTGTTCAGTAGTCAGCAGAGGACCTGGTGCACGTGCCATTTGGAAAAGTTTTCCTCCTACTCCCACTTTTCAACTCTCCCAAGGGGAAAAGAATGTGATGTTCAGCACTAACAGCCCTCTGTTTTGCGTCGCAGTGTAGGCCACATGTCAGCTGCTACTTAATGAAGAGATGGGCCCCATCGATTTTCAGTTGGACTATTGATCTGTCAATCTGCAGCAGCGAGAGGGTATCTGTGGTGGGATGGGACGTGTTAATAGATGCTATCACAGAGAGAGTGAAGTTTAAGGTTAGAAGGTTTAAACTGAATGAAAGCAACGGATGCTCTTTGGATGCTAAAGGAGCAGAGAGGTGGTTAGTCTGGTTAGTCTCCAGGCTGCAGCTGAGGGAAGTGGCGAGCTTGTCGGATTGTCATGGATGAGACAAGGCAGGGATAGGTGCAGGAGGACAGAACAGAGGGGCAAAAAAAAAAAAGGAAGGACGAGGGTGTTTTTTGAGGCAATAAATCAGAGGTGTTGTTGATGCAGTGACAGGTCTGACTTTGTTTGACCAGCTGAAAAGAAAAAGCTGTCACTGCAGTTGAACTTCAAGCATCCAATCAGCAACAAACTGGACGAAGGAAATCCAAGGGCATAACATGACTGTTAGTATGGTTTATGAAACAAGTTAGTCAGATCAATGCCACATGATTGACAGACCACAGGGTTAGCCTTGATCTAAGGACAGTCCTGTCCACTAAACTTTGAGTCACTGTGGTCTGTCTGTAAAATGAATGGTGTTGGAGGTGAGCAGAGGCAGCGCAGTGAGCAGGCAGCACAGCACTGCAGTAGCATCAATATCATTAACAGCAACTGGCCTCTTTCTCTTAATATCTCCATTAGTCCTGCTTCAATATCTTTTTTGCTCATTCTTAGTGTTGCTTTCCTCAGTTTCCTCTATCTCTCTGTCAACACTCCTCCTATTTGCCACTGGCAAGTTCAATGTAGATGATTATTGTCTCAATAAAACATGGAATGATATTAAATTTGCATCATGCCACAGGCCTGCAGAGGCAAACTTATAATGATATAAGCACCTCTCTTTTGGTAGAGCATGTCAGTAAAAATTTATTTTCATCTTTTATGTATGCTTTTTAAATATGAACATGGATTTGTAGCTTGGATATGTCCCTGGTTTTTGTTCGGTATAATTAAGAATTGCCCTGCTTTATGTCTGGCCTGACACTTTGAGAAGACAAAGGGGAAATGGTTGTCATCAGGAACAAAGTGCCTGTGACCTTTGAAGCAAGCTTTGATATTCACCCCTCTGTGTCTGTTGCCACTTCCCTTCCTCCCACCGCCTCATCGCTCTGTTATACACCTCTCTCTTTTTCATTCTGTCTTTCTGTCTAATCCTCTCCCTCATTCTCTTCATTCTCAATCACCTGCTGTCTTTTTTTTTTTTTTTTACTCCACGTGACCTTCATCCAACCATGCTTTTCCTCCATCCTCTGTCTATTCGCTCAGCCCTCTCTACTCTCATTTTCTTTAGTCTTATTAGCTTCCGGATAAGCCCTCAAAGCTGAAATTGCGACACCCGCTGCCTTTCTCTTATTTGTTTATTTTTATTTTTTTCGTTTTCAGACTATGCCACATGAGACCCATTACAAAGCATGATGACAAGAGACTGAGAAGGTGGCGGTGTGTTGGCCACTGATTTGGAGGGGTTAAGCTGCGCAGTGTCGTTTGTCGACAGCGCGTCTGAACACGTCCCTTTAGTGGTGGGATGAGTCAGCCTCGTTACACACCTCAGGGAGCTTGCTGTGCCTTCTCTCTTCCCGCTAAACAACGTCAATGGCCCTGTCCCTCGTTATATTAGAGGAACAGTTGGGGGAGCTGAGACACAAAAGCACCCCCACACAAATAGACAGAAGGGGTCACCCAAACAAACACACACACACACGTACACGTACACAAACAAAAATCAAATGTAGGCAGACTCACGAACACACACGTGCCCATTATCTGTCCTACAGGTCATTTCAATCCCCTCTCACCTAGAGACAAACTTCCTCTCACTTGTTATTCCCTGAAAAGTGAAAAAAGAAAAATGGAGAAATCCTTCTTTTGAGTATTTCCTGGTGTTTGGAAATGGAAAATATAAAACTATCATTACAGAAAGATAAAAACTCAGAGATCTATTCTGAGAAAAGACACTATAGTGTTTAAAATGTAGTTATGTGTGGGAATGCCTTATTTTTCCTGTATCCTAGCCTCAGTACTTGCTCTTAAATGACACTTTTTAAGCACCGGCTTCCCATTTTAAGAGAAAGAAACTTAAGGGTGTGTGTATAAAAAGCTGTTTCCATGCAGTGATGTTACTTACTCCTTATGTACTTAAATTTACTATCAAATGGTACCATCTTTTAATACTCCATAATATATCAGCAATTCATCCAGTCCTAAAATGTCTAAGGTTCAGTACACAGACCTGACAGAAATGACTGATGAGGTGAAAAATCATCTACCATGACCAAGGTGAACATCTACAGACTTGTACTGGTACTTTTTAAAAAAACATTATTTTGATCCTATTTAGATATTTGTCAGTATTTGTAATGTGAAATAAATGTGCAAGTATTACATTTGTTCATACATATATTATAGGCTCGTGTTAATGTATTCAGTATAAGTACTTAGATTATCTGACTTAAAGAACTATTGCCTTGCTTTATAGTCAATGCCACAGTTGTTCATCTCATCTGCAATGATTTTCTGGGGGGGGGGGGGGGGG
>JAPSES010000069.1:5708067-5734224 GCA_029822895.1 Maxillicosta whitleyi | reverse complement strand
CGACCCGCAGCGATCTGTTGATGGAAAGTCCGTAAAGTTTGTGGATTTAATAAAATGTCTTCAGAGATACAACCGTATGTCTACGACCCTGAATCAGACAAGGAAGAAGGCGAACAGCCAATTCCGATTCGTTTGTCAAAGAGCGTATTCGAATGGTAGGCTAATGCTAATTGCATCACTTAGCTTCTGTCCGCTGTTCTTCCTCTGGGATGAGCCCGTGGGTGTACCATACACGGCTCTGGGCGAGGCTTACGACATTGTGACATAGATAAGTTTGTACTGCTCTGATCTGCTCGTTTGTCTGTAGGTTAACCTTTCAATGACCAGTAAACCCATGTGGGTCGAATTTCACAGCTTGGGGTGCATATACTGCTTGTTGTGACCCACCACATTGTAAATGGAGCTACTCAAAGTGTTTTTTAGCAGAAGGAGCTCTTTAAAGATTTGAAAATATTAACAAATTTTCTTATTTATCATGAAGATTCCTTAGTTGCATGGGATATATAACAGAAATAATATAAAGAAACAGGAAGTTCACATTGGCATTTAAAATTCTGCAGTTGATGATGCATATTTTTTAAGCAACAAAATCTAAATTCACCAATTACAGCTTCTTAAGATTAAATATATCCTGCTTACTCTCGTGTAACAGGAATGTTAATACCTTTTGCTGAGGATGCATGTTGGACCACTGAGAAATTAAAATTTTCAATACAAAAAATACAAAAATAATGAGTTTCATCCCTTCACTTAAAAACTCTATATAGACATTTATACACCCTTACTATGATCTGATTTTTGAAAAAAAAAAATCAAATATTTCTTCTTTTTCTTAACTCAAAACTAACATAAAACATTTTTTTTTAAATGTATTAAGAAAATGTAGCATCTTTCATTTCACATGTTTTACATAGTACCTCTCTCTGCTCAGTGTCAATGAATTAAAATATCATACAATTCAACGCTCATGAGACTTTCATATGAGACAAAAGGGACAATATCCACAGTTGTGTTTGAGTGAAAAAACACATTCCAACCATTAGCCAAAACTAATTTGTGGTTTGTTTGTGGTTGGGTGATGGTTAATTAAACCCAGTGAGAATTTTCCAAAGTTACAGTCTTTGAGAATTGAATCCCCTTGTGAGTTTCCTGGGACTGTGATTCCAGGATTTTTGTACTGAAAAGACTATAACATCAGAGTGTGGGGGCTTCAGCAGAGGTTTAAAGTTCACTAGTACTGGATCACCTTCACTTGAGTGAGATAAAGTACTCATCTGATCTATTTACACTAAAATAATAGATTTGGAAATATATTTTATATTGCCTAAAAATACTAGCCATTACACAAAATCAATAACCTACGCTTATGAGTTTATTAATTGATGTAAAGCATTAAACAGTTTCACAGCTGATTGATATCAACCTTTCAAAGGTTCAGAGTGTATTCTTCAGTGACATCTAGTGGTGAAGAACCGGTCATCCATTTGTCCATGAGATCTTTTAATAATCCTCACTGCGAATAGCTACATCAACTACATTCTTCTCCCTTCCACAAATTGCATGTTTTACCAGAATCAAAAGTTCCCTCTATACATAAGACCAAAAACAACAACAACCTGAGCTGCACCCACATGTTAAAGAAAGCAAGTCTTGACTAAAAAATAAATAAAACAAACATCTATTGTGTGGCTTTTTTTTTTTCTTTGCAGAATATTTTTTTTTTTATCCCTCAGCTAAAATCTCCACGCATATCCCACCAAAGACACTGTCTTTGCATTCTTTTGCTTAGAACACTACCAGACCACTGTGGTTAATTTCAAGAAGTATAAAATAGTTAAACAACAACCCAGAGAGTTTTTCCCTTATTCCACAATGACAGTAGATGGTGCCAGACTGATCTCCAGCACTGGCTGTAAAACAGTGGAACAACTACCATAAAGTGAAAAGAGAAAAAGAAATCTGTTCTGAGTTTTATAGAAACATCAGAATAACACGACAGACTCTTTGGAGGTGACAGGATAAATATAAACAGCTTACTCTAAAGTATCAAACAATGTTTAATGATTATATTTCATTTCCACAATTAGATCCCTCTAAAGCCTCCTAAATCCTACACACTGGACCTTTGATTTGTAGGCGTTCATTGAAATGATTGCTTATTGATCGTTAATTGACAACTGTGATAATAGGACAATAAAGACACCCACCTTTAGTGACATAAAGGTAGAAGAAGTCACAGTAGAGGACGGTCTGGACCACCCCAGCCACTATGGCAATCATGTCAAAGAAGCCCTCGAAGTAGAAACGCCAGATCCAGTTGAAGAGATAGAGGGCTCGATACATCCCCAGGCAGAACAGGTAGTGGGTGGTGATGGTCTCTGCTTCACCGGTCTTGCTGATCATGAAAAGCTGGGGCAGAATTGCCACCGACTCCAGGTAAATGGAGAATGTCCACAAGATCTGATAAACACAAACAAAAACATTCATCAGGTACACTGTTCAGATGGCACATTCAGTTGTGATTAGAAAGGATATCATCATGTTGAGGACAAACAGTAAGGTGTGTTATTTTCCCACTAGTCCTGACCAGTAATCCTTATTTTTTAATGTTATTGTGATAAACCCATCACAGAAGACTGCCTAAAATGTGTCACACACTCATTTTTATGTAATTTTTTATATTAATACTCAGTTTAATTGGGGTTGGATTAGTTGGAGAAAAACTTAAAATCTTCTGTCATTAGAATCTTCTGATAGATGTTGGTGTATTATATGTCAACATGTTACACATCACATTTCAGCTGAGCACAATTCACCACCATCTGTCATAAACTGAGTTATTTTCAACATCTTAAACATGCAATAATATACTTTGCCCAACTCAAGTGTTGTCCCAGATCGTCTCTGGCCAACCTTGAGCACAAATGCTTCAGGGTGAGATAAATGAGAAGTAACTGCATTTCAAGGTTGTGTGCTTCACAAACACCGATTAGCAGTCTCCTCCTTTAGTGCGTGTAGAGAAGGCAGGTGTCTGAGCCAAATAGTAAATGTTGTGAATTTTTGGGATCAAGAGGTGAGAACAATAACTCAGTCTGGGTTTCACACTGAGCGGGGCTAAAGGTACAGAATGTGTTTCCTCTGTGCAATTCAAGCGGGTCTAAGTTCTTCACCTGAAGTACCTTTTTCATATGCGCTTAGACCTTGTGATATGCATCAAATTGTGTAGTCACCATCACTCTTCTACAATAGTATTTACATGCAATTTGTTCAATAAAAATGTCTGAAAAGAGTCATTTAATTTCATTCATTATTCAGTCGTCCTAAGCTAGTCCAAGTGTTTCAGTTTCCGAGTTGGATGTAATAAAGCTGAATCATCAAGACTTGTAGACCAAATAGAACTATTTTTTTTTTTATTTTGAAACTGCAATACAGACTTTTCTCATTCCCTTTCCGCAAATCCTATGGATGGCACCACTGCTTTTACAGTGCGTATTAAAACAAGTATGGAAAGTGTCTACATACTTGCATTTTTATTACCCTTTGTTAAATTAAGTATGCCATGTTTAGACATCAAATCAGGAGTGTTACTCTACCTCTAGGAGAGCGAAGTCATGGTTGATAAGAACAGCCAGACCACCAACTGGAACAACCAGGAACTCCACTCTGAAACTGTCATGGTTGCCATCGTAGGTGGCCCTGAACTTCATGTAGATCAGGTACACTGTGGCATACGAACAACCGATGTAGATCACCTGGTAAACAACAAAAAGGAAAAGATCAACGAGGGTACATAAGGTTATTACTGTTGTAGTACGAAAGGTTATAAACTGTCAGTGTCCTACCTTCATGGAAGTGTTATAGAGAGAGATGAAAGAGGTGAGGAGATCCAAGTAGCGTGTGGTGAACACAAGAGCAAAGAGAATCTGGCTCTTTCCGGAGATACCTTTAAGAAAAATATCAAGTAAATTTAGCATTTAGGTCCAGGCAGCATATATATTATAATCACACAAAACTCTAGGGATGAAATGTAAAGTTTTCTCTTGTTAGACAGTGACACCTACTGGAACTGTAAATTAATAATGAAACATTTCAGGAGAGATATCATTTTGTATGCTTTGCTTATTATTTTTAATTTCTGTTAGCATTTGACTTTTGTGTCTTTATAATGCATTATATAACTGATTAACATACACACTGATCATCAGCTACCTAAACATTACATTACATTTAGCAGATGCTTTTATCCAAAGCGACTTACAATAGAGGACAAACCTCATCTGATTTATTACTGAGTGGAAATTGGAAAATGTATATATAAACAGCTGGAAAACACTTTGTCAAATGAATTATGTATGTGATATTACTTTTCATACTTGGTGAAAAACTTTGCATGGGCCATGGAAGGGTTGCATTCAGATAAAATACATTTGTGAAATCATTTAATAGCCTAGATGATAAAGGTTTAACATTATCATAATGTAACCTATGATTACGTCTAAGTGTTAATAATTTATACACAGGATTTGATCCATTTTTGCCTTGCTGGTGTCTGGTGATTCTAGTTCATCCATCCATCCTTCTTGACCTGCTACATTAACATCAAAGTATCACTTTGAACCTTTCAGGGCCAGTCACCTCTAATCCAGGCAATAACCAACACTGCCATTTGTCTAGGACTAGTTTTTACAGACACCACAACAGTACACGCAGCTAAATGCATTAAGAGGTTTATAAAACGGCATATTCAGTTCGTGATTCCATTACAAGTCCATTTGTAGTTTTACAGACGAACTACAAACACTAAAGTTATGATTGTCGCCTGTTAGCTACTTCCTTAGCGCTTTCTAGAACGCCACGTCAGAAGCCAGACCCAAAAAATCGAGCACAAAAACTCAGAACCACAAGCAAAAGTACACCGATTTATAATGTGGAGGGAAGCAAATCCTCAAATCATAAGACAGCAACACGTTTTTCTTCCATGCCAGGATAAACATTTATCATGCGCGTTATTTTTGTAACAGGTGTAACAGTTCACGTTTCCTCATTGAAATCTTAACTTTACACTTGTATGCAACGTAGCTACGTTAGATGAAGCTAATGCTACACATGACATTGTAACAGTTATCCTAACATTTTAATAAAACAAATCATATCAGTAATGCAGCTGATCGATACTGAAAAAGCAACCTATAAAAGAACGTTTTTGTAGTATCCTCTAAACCCACTGACTGCTAGCGCTGTTAGCTAGCAATCGGCTGAAATGAATGGTTAGCATTAAGCTAACGTTAGCTACCCCAAATACCTAACTCAGTAACATCGTTCAGACAAATATATCGCATTTTTTCAACTAAATAAAGAATGACTTATCAATGTCTGTGTGTAATGTTGAGTAATGCTTGCCAAAGCCTAAACTCACCTGCACATGACCTGCTTTTCCATATTTTCAGGAGCAGGATGATGATAGCAGCCAGATGAGAGAGGTCGCCTGTCAATCTGAAGATGTTCATGTTTGCAGAATGAAAAGGCAATGGGGCTCACGCAGCTGTTCCTTTTCTCTCTTAGTAATACCGTTTTAAGATTCCCTTTATGAAAGCTTCTCCTGCTCAACTTTGTAGTATCACCGGGCTGCGGGGTGCACAGGATTGAAAATATGGCGAGAGTGCCAGTCGACGTGGAAGGGGGTGTGACAGAAACGTAAAGACGGGATCGGATTGGCCTAAAGCCCTGATTGACAGCTCAACTGGAACCGCCTCCACAAAGTTTAAGGAGTGGGCTGTGAAGTTGAAACCATGGAGGTTACATTGCATTACTGTTGTAAACACTGCAGGGTGAAGTACAAATTAATACATTACACTATGAAAATACTCCAAATAACAGTGATGAATCCAAAACTTAAGTGAAGCAAAACGAGGTTGTGTTCAGGTATGTAGTTCAATTTACAGCAATATCATATTCCATAAAATCATATTAGTACTGCTTTCCTATCAGTCGCAAATCTCTAAATCTTATCTTTTCTTGAGATGAGTTCTGTTTTCTGTTTTGTGAAGATTTTATGTAAGTTAAGAGATTTTCTCAACCTATAATGCAGTGTTTTGACTCTAACCCCATGTGGCGTCACCTGAAATTCAAATGGGTTGTCTGAAAGTTCTAGTAATTGACAAAAATAAAAACTTGCTAATAAAAAATGTGTTTTGAGATAAGAGATGAAATCACAACACATAAAAGACATGACAAACTGTGAGGCTGAAACTGAAGCCCTGTGGTGTTGTTTACCTTTCAAATGTTCATTGTGGTCGGTTTAAGACGCTGCAGCTCTTTCATAATTCACAGTTTGAGTTAATGTTTTTTCATTATTAATTTGCTTTGTAAATATAAGCTCCACCGACTGGACATAGCCTGACTAAGGAAAATCAAATTCTCACTTTGTACAGTAATCTGAACTTGGCTTTCCCGCCTCCGTCCATAATAATATATATCATATAGACTAAATGTCATATAAAATTAACTTTTATTTGCAACATAGTATAGCAATCATATATGATATTAAAAAAAAAAAAAATTAACAAAAAAACAAAAAAAGGCCCAGTTTTGATTGTCTGGGGTCACCAGAAATTTGTGAGGTTAGTTGATGAGCCAAAAAAGGTTGGAAATCACTGCTATAATGCAACATGTAATCCATCAGTTTGTAAATCTTTTGTTTGTTATATCTGTGCTTATCTTAATAACCAGTAATCATAAAACAATTATTATTTTACCTGAAACTATTAGATGAAGGTGCCGTAAAGTAAAAGTTGTGCAATAAAATGCTAACTGTTGCATTCAAATGTATATTAATATGTGATTGTGTAGTTCATTTTACAGCAACATCAAATTGCATTGCTTTCCTGTCAGGGTCACAAGTCTCTGAAAAATCATCCTTTTATGAACTCTTTGTGCGTATGTTTTTTAAAGTTGAACTTTAAAAGCAGACTTGTCACAAATATTCAAGTCAAGGGAGGAGAGAAAATCTATGCAAACTAATTAAAGATGTCAAACAGAGTAAGAGGAACAACATTTGAGATGTAGTGGAGTAAAAATATGAAGTCACTTCAACTAGAAATACTAAAATAACCTCAGTAGTTCAAATTTGTAGTTAAATGACTTTCTATTACATTGTACTGCTCGATATTAATGTAATGTTTAAATCACTGAAGTGCATTTCCTTAGTTTTTGATGTAGAGACCAATCAGAATGACAACGTTAACATCAGAATGACAACAAAAACTAATATTCAGCTTATCTTGTATTCATATATTTTCTCACTTGATTTTCACACAGTACTGAATCAAATCACACGTATATTTGAAATCCAACTGTGAGTAGCAACAGGTTCAACATCAAGGTTGAGGGCGCATTGGACTAAATGCCTGTATATATTTTAATTCTTCTGTTTTGTTTCTCTTATATACTGTGTTTTGTTTGTTTGTCCCGGTCTGTCTTGATGTGTATATGTACTATGTGGTTTTGGACAAGAGTCTGGCGAATAAACAGAATTGAATTGAATTGATAGATTATTGAACTGCCGCACTTTAAGTATTTGCTTTTGTTCATGCTTATATTTAGAATCAAATCATAAAATAGGCAGCGAGCGGACCAATTCTATGATTTTCAAACTGCAATGAGACGATTCTTATTTGACCTGAAAGTATTAGACATATAGTGTTCAACTTTTTGCAGCAACTATTTGAAAACTCAACATCATGCAAGATTACAAAGTTGAACCAATTGCACCATAGACTCACTGAGCTGTCATGTAAACGTGTCATTGTTCAGTTCTCGACTAGGAAAAATAAGAAGGAACAACATGTTGAGGAAGTGAAATAGATCCACTTCCCATGTTGTCAGTTGTTTAGTTAGACTCATGCCAGGACTCATGAGATCATTCACAAGATCTCAAGCAACAGAGATGGACTTTTGGTTTTATTTCCTGCTCATCTACCTGCCAGTATCAGGTAAGTGGAAATTAGTACCGTGATGTTTTTAGGGAATCCCTATCTCCACATGAGCAACAACAAAGAGGGCATATAATGTCTGATCAGTATTGTTTGAAGCTTTTTTTTTTTTTTTTTAGTCTTGTGGGTATTAAAATGTATCTATGTTTGTGTATTCCAGAGAGCATGGACAAGACAGAGTGCTTATCACAGCCCAAAGTGGTTTGGATGAAAACAGAACAATCTGTTGTCCTCTCTTGTACTGTTCTCCCCAGCTGTTCAGACACAAAGCTACAGTATAGATGGTTTGTTTTCCGAAAGAACACACATTCTGAAGTCCATGAAAGTCTTCCCAAGTGCATTCTGGATGGACCGAATTTGCACATCAATTTCCTTGATGTAACGGACAGTGGGATCTACCACTGTGCTGCAGTATCACTAGACAGAGAGCCTGAAGCTGGTAGACAGCACATCGGCCTGGGTACGACTCTGGTAGTAAAAGGTAAGAGACTTTTAAATGGAACTAAAATCTGTGCAGCTCCTTTTAGAGGCCAGGTCTGACTCTGCATGCTTTAAGATGAAATAATGCAGTTATATTTTCCTTTGCTTTCAGAGAAGACAAGGATTTGGCATATTCTCATGTGGCCATCTTTTACACTCATGGGAATTTACAGCTTGGTGATACTGACGCTCATCATTCTGAAGAAGGTAGTACTTCTCCTATTTCTGATGTAAAAACACAGATATTTTTTCTATTTCTATGCATAACAACCTGTTTTCTTTTTTTCCGTTATAGTATGGCTGCCATCACACCTGCATAAAGACGAACAAAACCTCAAATGTGGTAAGTGTTTAAATTCTGTTTTAATATATAATGTTGACAATAATTTGTCTAAAGAAGCAAAAGCACCGAAGAACAAAGAGGAAGAGGAAGTGTGGCCACAAAAGGCTCTTACCACACCAAAAATGACAAAGCAGTTGTCCACTGACTGATTATTCTTTAGGATATTAAGCTTCAAATACATATAATTTATACATCCCCCCCCTCTTCAAACCAGACAACCTCAAGTAAAAGAATACAATTCCGTGATGTGCTGCAAGAATTATACAGCAAAAGAAGCTCAGAAAGAAACAAACAAGAACCGAGGAGAAACAGACTTCAGACTGATGAGGTAAATGTTGTTGCAGCACATTATGAGACAGATTAAGAAAGAAGGAAACTTCCATATACACCTTGTGGTAAAGTATTACAATATTGCTCACCATCTAAAAGTTGACTTTAAGTATGCATTAATATATACAATTTTAACTTGTTGCAGGCTGCAAGTCGCAAATTCAACGGGTCCATTGATGACATCTATCAAAATGTCTAAATGTCACTGAAGGACAGATTCAGAGCTCCATCACACAAACTGAGGACATTTCCAAACCATGAAAAGATTTCAGCACATCATCATGCGCCAACAAAGGCTACAAGATCAATAGTATGGTTATTGCTTGAGAAAACAAGGTTACACAGTTCCTTTTCCACTTGTTTTTAGGTTTTAGAGGAGACATAAACAGACTTTTGAAAATTTTACATGTCATGTCATGATAACGAGGCAAGCTGAAAGGCAAAGTTATTGTCATTTCTGGCAACAGTTAATAAGAACCATATAATGTTGAGCAAAACACTGGAGGCTTTATATAGTTTACAAAGCACAGTTTTAATAATATATTATTGTTCAACAAGATAAAGCATTTCACATACTTGTAAACATATGACAGAACAAATCTGTCTCACGATGATGTATCAAAGAACATTTTCAATCAAAATCTATGTCAAGTGGGAAAAAATCCCATTTAGATATTTTGTTTTTTACTATGATTATCATTTATGATAGAAAGGCACACCATTTAATATAGTCTGTAATTTGCAGGAAATTAAAAGAAAGGGCAGTTTTCCTTTATATCAAGGTTTTGATCTGGATCTTATAAAAAGGACAATATCCTTCATCATCATTTTTGGTGACGTTGTTCACCTTTTTTTTTTCCTTCAGCTGAGATGAACACTTTTAAGCCATTTTATACTTCACAAATGTACTGTGGCACAGGGATATTTTACAGTACCTGAATATTTTGTGTAGAAATCCAGAGGATGTTTGTTTTGCAATTATACAGTTCTCTTTAGAATACATTCAAAACTCTGAAAAGTCCTCAAAAGAAATGTCGTTTCACCATACCATATGTTGCCACAAAATATACAATGTCCAAATTTGCCCAATTGCAGTCTACTTCCCTTTTTCAGTCATTAGCTTAACAGTATTTTCCCATGTCTTCTGATTGGCTCCTTTACTGCACTTACTATACTATACTATACTGTATGTATGTGTAAAAGTGAAAGTCAATGTGAAAAAGTCTTATTGGTTCATCCATAATGCTGCTGATAGAGAAAGCAATATTAGCACCTCTGAATGAGGATTTATTCAGAAAGGACACTTTATCAAACAGTACATTGTTAGAATTTAGTATGGAAGAGGAGATAATGTAATGGTATGTAAAGTACTAAATGCAGGTCTGTTGGTGGTCCTTATAATATACTGGACTAGAACATCCTGGTCATTTATATCCTGAATTTCCCTTCTATGCCATATTGGAAGAGAAAAGCTAAGGCAGACATTTAGAGTTATAGAGGGAACTATTTACAGTCACAGAAAAAAAAATATTAGACCATCAAAAGTCATCAAAAATAATAATTATGCAATCAAATATTAACTCCTGTTTGTATAATGTGACTAAAACAGACAGAAAAGAAAACATGGAATGCCGGAGAGCACTGTTTTTGGCAGTAAAATACCATAAATATTGATGTAAGAACTGAAGTGATTTTGGTTTTTATCAAGAAAATTATGAAAAATACATAGATATCAGCTCTGAAATTCAACTCTCATGAGCTATTTTTGTTGTTACCGTTACATTTGTCCAAACAAATATACCTTTAGTTGTACCAGGCATTAAAATGAACAAGAAATTGAGGAAAACAAGGGTGGTCTAATAATTTTTTCTGTGACTGTATATGTCAAACATGCCAGTTCAACTGTTTATTTGGTGTGACCTGTAAAAAAATTCACAGTATAATTCTTCCACATCATCTATCCTGGATATTTTGAATGTACGGCACTTTACCTTCTGTGCTCAAGTACAGAAAATAGCCAAAACGAAATCTTTCACAGTAGTAAAAACACGTCTCAAATCATGTAAACTAGCCATCAATGTACTTTGTGTCCACGGTGTGGCTGTTGCGTATGGAGAACGGCCTCCAAGCCAGAATCTGCACAGTAGCGACGCACATGGGCACCAAACAGACCAGATAAAACATGACCACATGGAGGTTCTCCAAGGCACTGGAAAGAAGGAAGACTGTTGTTACAGTGTGTTTGTGTTTTTATATTTACTTAAGAACTGAAGTGACTCAGGCTTCTCTGATGCTGTTGTGTAAGAATATCTCAATTTAAAGTGACCATGAAAACAGACTAATTTTAAGTTCAAAATGTTAACATTAATACTTAACATCGAATTAACTGTCCTTGACAAATACTCATACATGTGCACAGTATATTTTCTTCATTTTGAGGTATTAATTAACTACCAGCAGGTCTATTCCACATGCATCTCATACTGAAATTCAGTACTTGTACATTACTCAGTACTATATATTGCACATTACTTGTATTATAGATATTTTCTTATTTATTCTGTTTTACATTATGCTTTTCTGTAATGTGTGTGAGTACTGTGAACACTGTAAAAAATAAAATGTATTGTTTTGATGATTTGCATAACAATTGACCTTTGAGACACTCTAAAAAGGACTGGGTTTAATAATTAACAGTACTGGGTTTAAGATTTACTCAGAAGGAAACTAGAAACTGCTATTGATTCATGTAAAGTTGTGGGCTTTTCAATTTGAGGTTATGTTCTTTCATCTACATTGCATCTTTTTTTTTTCTTTAAATTGATGCATTGTTTTTAGAACAGGAGATGACAAGGACAACAAATTAGTAGGATTTCATTGGAGCAAAAACATAGTATAGATATCTAAAACAAAAAGAAAAAAGGACAAGGAATTAGGGACTCATCAAGAACAGGGGTCGACAAAAGAGCAAAAATAAAATTTGTTGCAAAGAATGAATAATGAGTGAAAAAAAGGTAAATAGTGCAATAATACAATAGCTAAAAACTAGTGGATAAATATATAATTGAAGGACTTTTTGAGTTCCATTTACAGGATAACATAGTTCACTGGTATATTTGATATTTTTGCTGTTTTCAGACCTAAAATCAACATAACCATAAGACCACATGGTGATTTTACAGAAAGATTCTTCTAAATATCATATATACAACTGAGTAAAATTGAAATTGAAAGTTATTTGTAAAGATATTGTAGGAACACTCTTGACATAAGAGTGCGATAAATACACACTTGACTCACACACCATTTTATATTAAATATGAGGAGAAAGAACATGTGTTGGAGTCTTGCCAGTGTTTTCTTCAGGAGGAAATGACATCATGTGGAACAGGTCATGTGATCTGGATTTAACACAATGTTTTTGTAATGGGTAACTTAATTGAAATTGTGTTAGTTTCTCAGACACAGATACAATTTATTATTTTCATATAACATTTTATATATAGCCAAAAAACATATCTCTAGTAACTAAATAAAAAGAACACAATCAAAACTATTTTTTATTAAACTCATTATTGTTTAGCCAATTAGAAGGTGGTTGTTATTACATTTGGATAGTTATTTAGCTGACATTTTAGTATATCTAGTAATTTATTATAGGAGATTGTTTCTTTAATTATGGAATTTTTAAAGACATGATCACAATCAACATAACAAAACATTAGTTTGTTTGTTTTTTTTTAAATAAAGATGTATGTAAGATATAACCCATGGACTTTAAAAGTCCCTCAGTTATGTAGTGACACTAGTACAGGGCAAACTGATGCAAAAATAAAAGTCCAATATTACATTAATCACAATGACGTCTCTATAGATGATAAAGGACTGTTATTTTAATACCAAAGCAACTGCAACTTGGAGCAAATGAAAAATATTCAATTAATGCAATGTCTTCAGTAAGATCCATATTGATAGTTTTGGTGGTTTATCAAGTTTTATCACTTGAGTTTGCTGACTATTTTCTAAAGCATAATGTAACTATTTGTTACTATTCCTTTAATTGTTGAAAATATCTGCTTCATAATGAAATAATGAAACCTCACATCGCAGAAGCCAAAGACTCAGTTTATGGTCAGGGTTTTTAGTTTGTGGTTTGCCCAGGCACTCAGTGACAGGATCAGGGTTCCACTACTATTGTAAAGCTAAGGCACGACACCCAAAACCAAAATTAAGAGCATGAAATCTAACTTAAATGACTTTTCACAAATCTAAAACTTGTGGTCAGTTGTCAGTGAAGTTCATTAGCAAGACTTTGTTTTTATTTAGTTATTATCTGTTAAAATGTATCAAATTTTATTACACAGACATGTTAAAAGTAATGTCCAAAATGATGCAACATTTTATTTTTTGGTGCAGAGGTTTCTCACTGCAGAACCCCCAAACTATAGGTGCTATAAACTTCAGGAACACTGTATCATTCTAACATTATCTGGAGGGAATTATTAATATTCTCCATCGTGTCAGTATCACCAACCTCTTCATGGTACTGTAACCAAACTGGACACAACATAATGTGACATGACTTGACATTAAGTGAAAAAAATTATCTCTACCTTGAATGTGAATCCCTCATGGCGTCTTTGAGCTGTTCGTATCCAAACTGGTTGAGGATATTAAGCACTAACATCGGTGCCAAGGACTGACCAGGTTTGGTGAACAATGCATTTGTTCCAAACACCATTGAGGACAAGGGGGAACTGCAGGAAAAAGAAAAGGAGAAAATCATTTGAATACGTCAAAGTCTCAGACAATCTGTGTTCTTCTTTTATATTTTGGCACACTTTGAATCTTTTATTGCTGTCATAGTAAAACCAGATGCTGAATTGCTGTATGCAGTATTTGTCCATGACAAATTAAAGACAGAATTCTGTCACATTAAACATAATTTTACCTGCGTTTGTACTTTTGCATGTCTGTGTCAATGATGTCAGCCAAAGGCAAGCCAAAAAGACTGAAGGCAGCCTGAATTATGATCCTATGGCATAAAAAAACAGAAAAAAAACATGGGTTTAACATAATCAATATCAAATGCTTTGTTATATATTGACTTTAAGCTCTTACATGAGAATATAAGAGAGGCGGTGAGATGGTTCGAACATGTGCAGAGGAGGAATAGTGACTTTAGTAGCAGACAGATGATGAAGATGGAATTACCAGGCAGGAGGCAAAGAGGAAAAACAAAGAGATTTATGGATGTGATGAAGGAGGACATGCAGGTGGTTGTGAAAGAAGACTGAGGAGACAGGGTCAGATGGAAGCAGATAATTTGTTGTGGCGACCCCAAAAAGGAGCAACCGAAAATAGTAGCAGTAGAATTAGTAGTAGTCTTAGTTATTGTAGCACTTACATGCTAACAGTGAGGAAAAATGCAAGGATATAGTAGTGCTGGGGTCCAAGTGCTAACATGAAAGCTGCCATTCCAGCTTCCAAGTAGAAGGTGTAGAGGATGATCCTGTAGTAACCGAGACCATGAAGCAGACGTTGGCAGCTCAACACGAGCAGCTGGACACAAGTGGAAAGACACATAATACAATAGTAATACACAGCAACAATACAAAATACGGTCGGAGGAGGCAGATTAAGTTTTTTGGAGGCATTTCCTTGTTGGGTGAGTCATTTGAAACTAAAAAAACAAAGTGCATTGTTTTCATAAGCTGCGCTCCCAAAAGGAAAAAACTATGTGCAACAGTAGAGTGATGTGAAGGATCTTCTGATTCTTAAGTCTGGGGAATTTCCCAGTGTTATTCTGCACAAATAAGGATGGTTTATATTCAATACACTCAACTAATGGTTATCTACAAATTAAGGGGTAGACAAGATTTCTTATGGAAGAGCCACTCATACCGACAAATTTGATCTTTAATACCATGTATAAGTGATTTAGGATAACTTGCCAGTTTCACTATTTTTTTTTTACTATTTTGAATTTTCCTTCAGGTACAAACACAATTAACAGGTGATCCAGATGTGTTGTAGGAATTAGGGTTAATTAGTTTTCACTAAGTGATGGCAGATTCTCATGTAAATTTCACTACACTTCACAATCTGATGACAAAAAAAAAAAAAAAATTGACACAGCTGACGGCATAAGTGGCATTAATAACATTAATTTCATTTACACTGTCTAATGAAGTTAAAAATGTTACTTATTCTGGCACAGCTTCTCATATAAGCCCATCAAATAAATAAAGTAACAGGAATTTCTCATAATAACAGTATGAAAATCATCTTGTATAGGGCCCATTGTTTATGTGTAAGTGTGTGTAGGTTTTGGACTCTTATCAGCAATAAAGTGTATTAAGTGCAGCTTATTGTTAATGGACCAAAACAAGCAAAACTGTGACATTATGCTAATGGACACATTGCATGCAAGCAATGACTATGTCTACACATAATTACTACTTTTCTGATACAGGTTTCTGGTGATGACATTTTACCTGGGGGCAGATAAATCCAGCTCCATACATGATGCTCTTGGCCAGTGATGGCAGTGTGTCTGGGGGAATAAGGTGCTCAGCAAATATCATAGTAAAATTGTTAAAGAAAGCCAACATGAAAACCTGGAAAAAGTTCATGAGTACAAACAGCTGGAAGTCCCTGTTTGTCAGGATTTGCCATGTCAGTGTTTTTAACAGGGAGAAGGAAACTGTTGATTGATGGGAAGTTGGGTTAACAGAGTCTTGTGCATCTGTTTCAGATAGTTTGTTATCAAAGCGGCCCTCACTGTAGATGCCCGTATAGAGCATGCAGCAACAGCTCAGGATAGCTATAAGCACTGTGAAGCCTTGGAAGGCTGCAAAGTCTTCCATGTTTTTGGACAGTACACCACAGATGAGGACGCTGGAGGAGCCAATCAGAGCAGCAACCTGAGAAAATAAGATAGTAGAGAAGACGAAAGATGGATAGAAAATGTGGGCAAACAGTAGAGGGTTGGGTGCCAAATCTACAAAAATAAACTGGCCAGATACTATCAGGAATCAAGTGTTTCATAATGTTTAGCACTGAATTTCAATACCTAAGAGGCAAATCTCATCAGTACAATGTTGTTACCTGGTTGTATTTTATAAGCCTTAGTCGACTTTGATGATGACTGGAAATCTCAGCAAATAAGGCACATTGTGCCAGCAACACAAAAGTCAGCATGCCATCGAAGGCACATAATGCCACCATCAGATGCAAGCCGCTCAGCCAGTCACCAGAAAAGTAGGATCGCCATGGGAACCAAGGTAGAAGAAAAGCAAGTGAGTAGAGAGGAGCACCATACAGGATGGAGAGACGGCGCTGAGAGCAGCAGGGCACTTTGGAGTTATCTTGGAGGTAGCCAAACAGAGGGTCATTGATGGCATTCCACACCATGTACACCACCTGTGAATGCACCACACCAACAAAAGGAATACTTTTATTACTGACTAGATTAGACTATCCTTTCAACAGATACTGACATACCTTCGCTGCTGCCGCCCCCTCCCTTTGGAACTCACTGCCACAACCCATTAGAAACTCGGACTCAATAGAAAACTTCCAAACACTTCTAAAAACTCATCTGTTCAAACTGGCTTTTGCTTAAATTGTAAATGTTTTATGTTCTCTTTGTTCTTTCTAATGTGAAGCGTCTTTGAGTGTCCAAAAAAGCGCTATATAAGTTTGATGTATTATTATTGTTATTATTATTATTATTACCACCTTTAAATGAGAGCAGCAAAATGTAATAATTAAATACTCACTTGTGATTGATGAAATGCTGACTCTGATATCTTGTACTTATTGAGGAAAAGTTTGACATAGTAGAAGCTGAATATGTTGTTGATCATGGCAGCGCCCAGAGTGGTCATAGCAAACGCCAATGCTGTTGGATTAACCCCAAAATTTATCAGGTGCCGAAGGACGTTCATTCTTCCGGGTCGGGCACCTGAACCAGGTTTCTCCTCCGAGGCCATTGCAGCTCCTGTCACTAAGAAAACAAGTAAGTCGAACCAGCCGAGCACAAGAAAGTGCGTCTTTCTGGCGACTTAACACTTTATATTGTTCGTGTTTAGCATAGCTGATATTAGCAAAAACTGACGAGTGGATCAATATCCGGAACAAAAAAAATCGTCAATTTTTCACCCCAGCTCGCTCATTTTCTTAAATGTCGTATAAGTCAGGACACTAATTGTAACGCAACTGACAGCTTGCTAAATATATGGCACAATAATAACTCAATGCATCCCATCAAACTGTTTTTCCTCTCCTTTCGAACGGGGCGGTTGTTCAAGTACCTAAACAAACACGTGATTGGGCAGAAGCGTGTCGTGGCTCCACTCACTGCTCTGTGATTTGTCAATAAAAATGTCTGTCAACAGAAGTAGGAAGTTACGACAGCAAACTTTTAAATATATATTTAAATGTTTCAATACTCATACCTATGGTGGTAAGTCATAAAAGTAACTATTAGTTGAAAAAATAAAGTTGACACTGTTTGTTTTTTGGAAAATATGTTTAGTTAAGCAGTATCTGTGCCACCTACCGGATGTTGGGGAGTATTAGACATTTGCCACGTTGCCGTAGACAACAGACTTAACGGCTCAGACTCACCGGGAGGATGTAGGAGGTCACATCGCTTACACAGCGAAGGGAAGACCGGACAACTGCAGAAATACAGTAAAAACACACGCCTGTTTCTCAGCTTTCCGTCAGGTGGAGTCCCCAGTCGCTCTGGCTTTAAAATGTTAACGGACATGATTTTGGAGGAAGAGTTTGACAAAGATGGGGAGCCTTGGTACCATCCGCAGGACCTGGAACACGGTAAGATCCGAGATCTCGCCCTGTAACCTCCGCCCCAGCTTGAGATGACACTTTATTTTAATATAATGGTCCATGCCAGGTGTAAATTTAGTTAAAAAAAAATACTGAATACACAAGTGGACGTATACCGCTCACAGACGGACTTTGTATCGCCTACTCTCATGACACAGAATCACATTCAGTCATGGGGTAAAAGTTGAAACATATTCAGAGCTTTGTGGCCAGGATTTCCTCTGGCTGTCACTTGCCTTATGTTGATTGTGTCGGATTTATTCAACTGCTTAAAGGTTCGCACAAAAGACTGATTAATGAAGGCAGTTTCTCACCCTAATAATAGATTCAATACACTTAAATACCCATTCATTCATTCCAAAAGTCTTAAGGATTTTTAAATATTTATTATAGTAGGCCTATTTTGTGCATTTGTTATAATATTTTTATTACATTCACGGTGTAGAGTGCTTGATTTTATTGTGTGCCTTTGTCTGTGTAGCCTTGTGTGTGTATACTGCTTATGTTGCTTCCAGCTGTTTTGTACTTTAGCCCAAGATAAAGTTCCCTTGTGTGCAATATAATTGATTTGATTAGACAATCTTAAATAATTTTCAACACAGATTAAAACTGAAAGTAGGAATAAAACAAAGTATATTTTACTTGGATAAGATATGCCAGTAATTCTTATCATTAGAATAGTGACCCAGTTATTAAATATAGTGTATTGTATGTTCCTGGAGTGAACTGTTGTATGAGTCTGTGTAATAGAAATACACACAGAAGACAATGAATATGCTGTCAGACATGTTTTAGAGGATGTAAAATGTAGTACAACAATAAGTGAATATAAGCAGGAGAAAATGTCAGGACAGCTCAGATCATTTCACAATAATAAAATCAGCTATGATTAACATCCTGTAACTTTCCTAGCTTGTTCTGTAGCAGATTTACTGTTTCACCAGTTACTTGTGGAGATAATCTGAGGTATTTTCACCATATTTTTATCAGTTCACAGAGCCCCCATCTCTTCTGCTGTCTGAGTGTTTCAGGGTGGGGCCAAAGGTTGTTATTTGGAGGCTTGAGAGCATGTTCTGGTTAAAATATACTTATGACTTGTTTTCTGTGCATGTTAAAGTGTGGTGTCTTTTCTGGTTTGCTGAGCTTAATTTCTAACCACCACTAAACAGAGTTAAACAGCAAAAGAATAGACAAGAATGAGGAAAGGGTCACAAGTATATCCTGAAGCATGCAGCAGATTCTTCTGTGATTTACCCGTGCCACATTCACAACATTCTGATGCAATGTTGTGTGTCACGGCTATCTTAATGCCAGTCTATGTTTATCCCCTTAACATGCATTTAACTCTCTGACTTGCCTGTGTTTGGTCATTGAAGCCCTTGTGTGATGTGTTTACATGTTTGCCTACTTTGACAGATCTCCGTTTGGCAGCGGAGCTGGGGAAAACCCTCCTCGACAGGAACCATGAGCTTGAGCAGGCGCTGCAGCAGATGTATTCCACCAACCAGGAGCAGTTACAGGAGATAGAGGTGATATTGAGCTCTTAAACCCCCAGCAATATTTTCCAGTGGTTTTCACTGTGCAAAATATACAGTATATTTATTTGTAACAGGAACTTATCACCATAAACTTGTCTTTTCACCATCTGGTTTAATATTTCTTTGGTATGCAACATAGTCCGGTGCAGTTATTATAAATTTAGTAATTTTAAATAGATGAAAAGTCCAGTGTGAAAGATTATTCATTGATATACAGTTTGTACTTTTCTCTTAATTTTAAACAGGATTTTGTAAATGCCAATCCTGATCTGTCTCACATTCTAGTAAGCTTTTGGCACAGTACGTCTCTTGGCAGGATGTTTGTTTATCTAATTATAGAAAGCCTTTCACCAGTCTTCTTCTACCTTTACCTTGGACAGTGTTCAAGCAACAAAGATCGTAGTGAAGAATTACGTTGTCAATACATCTATTAAAACTATGGACAAAACAAGCCATACAAACAGAGTAAATGTGAAAAATCATTTAAAATAATATGAAAGACAGTAGACCTTGTGTCTTTGTTTATTCGTCTGGTAAACTACTATATGTTAAAATAATAGAAATTTTTCACTAAATTTTGGTTTGTAAAAGCTTTGCTGCTCTGTTTGAAGTCTAGGATATGGCATTCAACAGATCAAGAAAGATAAGAGCCTTAATTAGTTTAGAGCAAAGCACCGTCTTCCTAGGGGAATTATTGAGGTAGATATGCTAATCCCTTGCGTCTCTTTGACCCTCATCCTTACGGAGTGTCTGTCTGTGTGGTTAGCCACCTCACTCATGGAAGCCTCAAAGCTGCACCTGGTTGTGTGAACCAGGACTTTGATGTTGCTTTGTGTCCGCTTTAAAAAGCAGAAATAAATGGTTGCATGGTTTTGTAGGGAGACTAATTTGGTTAGTGACATTTTATCAGCTATTTTTCACAATCACCCAGCATACACTAAGTAAATGAAGCCTTCTATTACCATCCAAAGGAGATAATGAGATATTACAGAACTAAACTGTATGTTAGGTACAATCATGATTGGTGTCTAAATACAACTCATCATTTCTTACTACAATGCCATTTGTTTTTCCTGGAAAATCTTTATCTTTATGTCATGGATTAAAAAAAAACAAAGGTAAATGGTGTTGCATAAAATATGGCAAGTATTTTATTGTCCACACATTCAAATAAGTTCCTCTTAATTTGCAATTTAAGGAGTGATAAATGCATGCTGTAAGAGCAGTAACTTTAGACTCTTAAGTTTTACACCTTTGCTGAAGATACTGTTTAACAATCTAAATGTTCTTCTCTTCCCCCTCTTGTACACTAGCATCTGTCCAAGCAAGTGGACCTGCTGCGTCAAATGAACGACCAGCACGCCAAAGTGTATGAACAGTTAGACATGGTTGCCAGAGACCTGGAGCAAGGCAACCACAAACTAATGCAGGACAATCGCCTGGCCCAGCACAAGATCCACAGGTCCGTCTACCACTTATCACTTCATTTCCCTTAGAAATTTAATATCACCAAATTATTCACTCTGGGAGTTGTAAAGATAATAGTCTAATTTTGGAAGACCTCGGCAAAATTAGGCTCTCTTTATTTTCACCTTCAGTCTAACGGAGACCATCGAAAGCCTTCAGACCCACACGGAGGACCTGCAGACTCAGGTGGAGGAGCTGAAGACTGCCCAGGCAGAGCGCAGCAAAAGAGAACAGGCAGAGCAGCGGCGTTCTCTTGGAGCGCAGAGTGTGTCCTGTCTCAAAGAGCTGTATGACTTACAACATGACAGGTATTACACATATGCAGCCACATGATGTGACAGAGGAACTGTTTACAAGAGGCAATAGCAGTAGTGGACATACAGTACTGTGACAGCTTGGTATCATGAGAATTTTGACATAGGTTTTAGAGGAGTTTGCTTCTGTCAGAGTTTGCGAATTAAAGATTACCAGAAAAACATCTGCATGCAAGATGGCTGGAGAGTCGGTTGTGACTGACGGGTTACCGGTTCGATTCCATAGACCGGTGGAGAATTGTTGGCTGATGTGCCCTTGAGCAGGACCATTTGCCTGACATGGCGAGCCCACTGTTCCTAGTATGCAGTGTGTGTGATATATGATCTACTGATGGGTTAAAGGCAGAGGACAAATTTCAGTGTGGTGCATGTTAAAACATGTGAACCTACTGACAAAATAAGGATTCTTCTTAAACTTAATTATTAAATCAAAGGGCAAAGTGTCTGAACAGTAAGAAATACCGTCTATGTTGTCTGACTTTCCTTTACCCTCAATTTACCAGCGACTCATTGCTCTCAGGCTAACTGGAGATGCTTCAGGTCACCCAGAACCAGATCAGACATAATCCAAATGAGGAAGGACTTAATCCTCCGCTTTTGTCAGAAATAAGACACACCCGTGTTGTCTTTGCTTCCTGCCTTTTCATACCACAAAATAATGACAAAGCAGAGTAACCTATAGCCCACTAATACAGTCAATAATGGCATTGACCCATATTTGTTGTTTCTGACAAAGATCGCAGCATCACACTACATGTTGAGTACAAGTTGAGATCATTTCGTCATTACAGTATCTCCTGTCACTCCCCTCCCCCCTTTTGTGTTATTAACTAATAAATGAGAATAGATGGTGTCAGTTATGAAAGTGTTACTTATATTCTCAGTGTGACCTTACAACTCATATCTGTCCCGGCTCAGGCATGATGACCACTATGTAGGAGGACTTTGGTCATCTCAGGACTTTTGCTACGACCGAGGAAGACGTGAAAACCTAGAGGAGGAGCATACAGCTCTGCAGCGCTCCATACAGACCCTTCAGAACCAGATCGCCTTAGAGCGGACCCACAGGGAGGCTGCAGAACGGGAGAGTGAGTTGACCGCATCAGAAAACAGAGTCCTGGAGCAGCAGCTGTCCCGGCTGGAAGGATGTCGAGCCCGGCAGAAGGACCTGGAAACAGAAGTGGAACAGCTGCGACTTCTGTGGCACCGAGACCGAGCCAACAAGTGAGTGCTGTTTTTGTCCTTTTGTTTTCTTGTATTGCATCATCTTTTAATACATTTTTGCTCTTTTAAGTTGCATAAAAGCTTCGTCTCCTCCTTTCCTACTAGTTTCAAAAGACCAGAGCAGCTGCTGTTACCCGATACAGTATTTTTTGCCTCTGAGGAAAAGCCCAGTGTGGAGCAAAGTGAAACAGAGGAAAAAGTGGAGAACGACGAGGAGCGGAAACGATCCAGCAGACAGAGGTGTAACAGCGATGGCATTCTGACAAACACAGATGAGATTCGCCGCGGCCACGAGCAGATGTGTATAAGGCGAGTGGAGGCAGTGAAACAGCGGGGCATCTCTCTGCTCAATGAGGTGGATGCACAGTACAGCGCATTACAGGTGGTGTATCAATACCATGTCTGGTTCAATGTATGTTTGACTAAAATAGAATACATGTTTTTGTGAATGATGGACATGTTCAGGAGGAATGACCATAGTATATAAATACAGCCAGGTCACTGTAGGTCATTTACAAGAGATCTCTTAAGCCTGATTAAGACCTGGTCAGACCCTAATAGTGTGTACATCAAATGTGGTTGTTTATCTCTTGAATATTTTATACAGGTCAATGATGCACAATAATAAAAAAATAATTTCATGAAAAAAAATGTGTTTGTATACAGGTGAAATATGATGAGCTTCTGCTACGTTGTAAACAGACGTCAGACGAGCTCAGCCATAAGGCCGTTCAAACATCCAGCACCCCCTTGGCAAACAGCCGGACCCGCCGCCGCCTGTCCAGCTCAGCTACTATGTGTGATTTGATTGTGGGTTTAGAAGGTGCCCAGCAGCCAGAGTACAAGGCCCTCTTCAAGGAGATCTTCACCTGTATCCAGAAGACCAAAGAGGACCTCAGCGAGAACAGACGTCCACTCAGGGACTGTGATCCTCAGGTCTCCACCCAATGATTGTGTTTCTTATGTCAGGGGGTTTGCACTTGTTTATGTCTGAACACTTTGACAGAGGCTTCGAGGTTGCTTTGCTGTACTCAGTGGCTGCAGTGCTGTGCAGCCAGTCCATTTGCATCTTAGACAGACTGCAATCCTCTTATGTCCTGTCATATTCATGCGCGTGTTTGTATTAGTCAGCACTGTTCCTTTCACTCCGTCCTTATGCAAAAACAAGTGTTGTAAGAATTGTATAATCTGTTGTATGACTTGAAGTGAGCATTCTCTCCAATGACAGCAAAAACAAATATACTAAGAATGACTAATATGTAGTTTATTGTAGCGAGATGGTATTAATATATGCTTATAAGATAGTCAGGTTAATCTGTACTAACAGATCCTAAGCTAATGTAAAGCACATTTCACTGTGTGACCTACAATTCCCCAAATGTTATTCCATCTACAGCAGTATTCATTGTTCATATCAGGCTTTCCTTTTTACTGCTCGATCATTTGGTGCTGGAAAGAGAAAAACACACTCTCAGTTTAGAAGTGTGTTAATATAAGCCAGAGTTGCATGTCTTATGTAAATAGAAAGTTTGGAATGTTGTAATAGGATGAAAAACTGTCGCTGTTTAATAACTAAAGTCTCAGGTGTTTTGGATAATTAGCTTAACAGCTAGTACATGGTGGTTTGTGGAAGTGAACAGTAGTTGGCTCACCAGTGAAGAGTCACTGGTATATCACCATAGAAGAATCAGTGGAAACAGGAAAACTGCACAAGTATCATCTGGACAGCTCAGGCTCTGATGAGTGTCTTTATATTAGTAGGTTACATACAATAATGGCTGTGCACTTTTATAACTGAATCACAATTTCTATTTATTTTTGAAAAAGACTATTTATTTCTGTATTGCTTACTATTCAGATGGGTCAGTTGAGAGTGATTGAGTTAATTCTATGTATTGCAGTATGATCTATGTTATGGTCAAAAATAACTGAAAACATAATTATTGAATGATGTCAAGAATAGAAAACATGTGCCCTCAAGCCTCAAATTGTTTTGATCATACTGATTTAGGATGATTCCAGGCAGAAATGTAGGACAGAAATTATGATACGTGTATAAAAAGGGGAATCATGTGGATTATTATATATACAGGAAACGCCTATCAAGAAACATGTAAAACGTTCAGCTCTGATTAGTAAAGAGGTGGATTTACATACATGCTATTATGAACCATATACTGTTAGATCCGGGCAGTGTAAATGAACCTAAATGTTTCTTCAATTTTGCATATTTCAAATCCACATTAAGTTATGAAAGTGTTATTGTATATTATTTTCTGGCTTAATGTTAAAGAACAAAGATGATGCTTAATGCTGATGTTTTAATACTTGGGGCATTTAGCAGTTTTCAGTTTTAAAGCTGTGAAATTTTTGCTACTGTAGAAACCTCGGTGTATAATACGTGTTCTCAAATGAAATTAACATGTTTTTGCTTGCAACTAACTAGTAAAAACTATTCTGCAAAGAGCTCATTGAGTGGTCTGTCGTTTGTATTTGCACTGGAGAAGTTGAAATCAGTGAAAACATAACATCACTACATGGTTTTTGTGCACATATAGGTGTTTCAACCTTTCTCTGTACATTAGGTGGGAAAAATTGAAAGACATCTTGTGTTCTGCAAGTGGAACTGATGTAGACAGACAACATTTTTGTGTCTATAATTAATGGGGCTTTGTGTTCTCATAATTAGGTTTTACACAACACTTAGTTTCCCTACACTGTGTTCAACTTGCCACAAATCCATTAAACCCTTAAACTTGGGCATTACATAACACACTTACCCAAATGGGACAGGTCTGTGCAAGACCATGAACATGAATGCAGGAATCTAACCATAGCATCAGCAAAGCCAGCAGCAGAAGCCTCTAGAGCTCTAGCCCTATGTTTTTCTTTCAAATGTTGGCCTGAAACTGAGGGATTAATGGAACTGTCACAAAATGCAGTGTGTCTAATTCACTCCAACTCAAGCAAAGTCCCCCCACATTCCTCTGTTTCTGGAGGTCAGCCAGTGGCCCAAAGTTTACTCTAAATGTTCTGCATTAGTACACAGTCAAAGTTTGTATTTTCATTTTACGTGTATTCCTAGGTGGTGTACAGTGATTTGACTTACATAATTGTACTTCTCTGTATATTTTTTTTTCTATTTTAACGCTCTATGTAAACGTAGTTGTGCACACATATCAAGAATTTCAACACAGGCTCAGCCCAAGGAGCCTTAACTCATAAAGGGGGGATGGGGTTCGGTGGGATTCGAACCCGCGCCAATAACACTTTAGTATCATAGCATGAAAAAAACAAGTGTGAAGTTGGTTTGTTTCTTCTGAGTACATGTTGATTCATTAATTCTATGAATTCATGTAAATAATTGATTTAAAATAAAGTTTGTGATCTTTTCATAGTCATCAGATATGAACCATTTGGACGTTTATATTCTCTTCAGTGAAAGTGAAAATATCGTCGTCTTCTACAACATCGATTCACCAGTAAAACGAATAGAGTTGGATCAATGACAGTTGATATCGTCACTGAAAAAGTCATCTTTGTCTTTTGACATTTGGAGGATTTCATTTCAATGGGACTTTTTTTTTTTTTTTTTTTTTTTTTTTTTTTTTGTT
>JAPSES010000069.1:5695078-5702578 GCA_029822895.1 Maxillicosta whitleyi | reverse complement strand
TAAAAGGTATTACATTTGATACAATAGGTCTTAAGTTATGTTACCATAAACTTGCTGGCTGTATTGTGTTTAAATGTTTCTGTTAAATGTCCACGCTGCAAAGAAAGTAACGGTAGTTGAGTAGCCCAGTTCCGTCCATTCGAAAAGGACGATTTGTGTTGAAATTTGAAATCAATTATCGCCAACTTTGCAGCGTCCGGTAAGAAATAACTCAGAATGGTGGGAAAAAAAGTATTGGAATAAATAAATCAAAATAAAATGAAGGAAAAAAAGATAAAGAAAATGTAAATTGAAAACAACACCAAGATAAAAGCAGGGAAAATTAAAGAAGGAAAAATATAAATAAGCGCAAAATAAATAAATGGTGATGCTCCAAAACAATGGGGAAGTGTATCCTTCACATATAAATAAACACAACCATTTATTAGAACAAAAATAATATTATTAATAACTAATAATAATAATTAATAATATGTAAAAAAAAATAATAATAGGGCCTAGACCTGACCCTTGTGGGACCCCTTTATATATTTTAGCATTATATAGACTGGTCATACAAGGACCATTGTTTCATCCATGAATATCGTGATTGGGGGAATATCAAAACTAATTAACACGATGCACATTGGGAAGGCATATCATGTTCTGTGTCACTCAAACATACACAAACACACCTCATACATATTACTGAAATGTTCATTTTTGTTCATTTTAAATTGTCACTGTGCTAAACATGCACATTAAGACTCATTTGGCTGGATTCTAAGTAGATGAGTCAATTTGAGCCTGAACAGAAGTTGTGTCTCATGTGTTTTTATTAACATCACCATCAACTGAAACAACAGATGATGAAAACCTATGATGATGAACATATATTAAGCTTAAGAACACATTTGATATGCCATTAAGTGATGTTGTTGACTGAATAATTATGAATGTATAAACTATTTCAGTAGTTTTTTTTCAGTTTCTGACAGAATTTTGATGATTAAAAATACATCAAGGTGTATCACATGAACCTGGGAATCACGGCAAATGAATAAAAGTTCCTTTTTGTAGAGAAGTCCAGGCCTAAAAGAGAGCAAGGTGACACTGCCAGGCTAATGGCACAGATTAACCTTAGTTTGGTGAACTTGGTTGTACATTGCGATAGCCAGTGACTGACAGATGAGTCTGGTTACTGCATCTTCTTACCACCTGAGTATAAGGTGTCTGCATGTGATCACACACAGTGATGAAAGCATTTAGACAGTTCAAGACAACAAAGAAAACACGTAGTAGGTAGAAAACAAGCTCTTTTCTAGTTGTTTCCAACCACCCGCACGTAAATTTTTCAACACTTACAACGTACAGGCACTTCCTCTTTACAAGATGATGCAACAAGATGATTTTGTTTTTTATCTCCACGGTATCACCGGCAAATAACTATAATATGACCGTATATTGATTAATAGAGTTATACTGGAAGACGTAAAAGACCACAGGAAGTCTGCAAAGTTGGTTCACATCTTATCATATATTGACCTGCAGACTTGCGAGACAAATTTGCAATCTAGAACGAACTATTATTAAACACAGACAGTGGAAAAAACATCAGAAAGTCAAATGTTTTTTTCTATGTACTGAAGTTGATAGGACACCCTTTTTTGCTAGACCTGTCAGTCATCCTGATCACAGTGTCTCTATTAGCATTTACTGACCTCAGATTTACCTGTCTGACCTGACAATACTTTAAAAGTTTGATGCACTATAGCTGGTGATGATGCAGGTGTTGCAGTGATTTTTTTTGTTTTTTTGTTTTGTTTGCTGAAGCAGACGAGACTGGACTGTCCTGTGGGGAGCCAAAACACAGCTGATGACTTGACAAGAGATTTGGCGTGATCATTTGAGCCCAGCCAAGAGGTTGTCTGACTCCAGTCACCCTAGCAACAGCCACTGTACTGAGGTCACTTCCTGTAAACTTCATCTTGAACTTCCTGTTCTGACCCTCAGCAGTTTATGTTTTATTCACAGCACAATCATCGATCCCCCGTCCAGCAGCTGCCTGACAGAATGAGCCTCGGGTGCAGGCCCACAGGCTCAGCTTTGGTTTCTGCCTCATCACACATTCATGAGGACCTTACTGCCTGTGACAGTGGCTCCTTAAGATGATCATAAAGGCCTCCTCCCAGGAGGATTTCAACAAACTGCCGGAACATTTCAGACTAGAATCACTTTTGATGAAAGATCTTTATCTTAAAAATGTGCCACCGACCAGCATTAAAAGTCTTCTGGTGACTTTTGTTTACCTGCCAATATTTCCAAATTAATTGCTGTGGTTTTTCATAATTCATGCACAAGAGATAGCATCAGATGAGGGAGGGGGAGTACAGGGGGGCTGATAGGAAAATACCTGCCGTAATGAAGTCTGTCTTCACTGTTGCGAGAGAGACTTAAACAAGAATCTGCTCATCAGAGGGAAGGTAACCTAATCCCCCATGTCAAATACTCAACACACATTACTTTAATTAGACCAGTACATATGCATGCATACGTTCACACACAAATACAAAGCGCTTTAACTTTCAACTCTACGTGCGCTACAGTCACACCATCATGATCCGTAATCTCCAGCATTCCTGAGAGAATGAAGAAAGTGCTAAAAGAAACATGGAGCATGAAGAATAATTACCTCATTTCTGGTGAACAGGAGAGGCACTTTTATCACAGGTCTCAGAACTATGTGCACATATTCCATCAGGATGGCTGGAAAAAACATACACATCTGTCAAATATGTAAGCAGGGCTGGGTGGTGGTGTTATTAAATGACAAAATAGAATAGAATATAAAAATGTAATTCCTTTACGGTTACTGAGAAAAATGGACCATTCATTGAGTTGATAATCCAAATGATAGTGATGACAAATGGGTAGTATTATTTGGGTAAAAACTGACATGTAGAGGATAACAGGGATCCATACTGGAGGAGATAAATATGTGCTATAAAAGATCATTTTAATGCAACAAATTCAGCAGTGTTTTCCCTCTGATGGTGTGTGAAGTTGGATTAAAGGTATGTTTTTGGGACTTTACAGGGTTTTTACTCCTTAAAACATTTGTTAATCAAATATCAAATCATCAAAACATCAAATATAATGAATAACATAATGAGTAATTGGTCATCGGTTACACTTTAAAAGCCTTTATTCTGTATATTTATGAATTTTCTGAGGGTCGCAGTGATGCTACAGCATATCCCAGCCATCATCATATGAAGGTGGGGTACACCCTGGACATGTCACCAGTTCATCACAGGTCTGACATGTACAGACAAACAACCATTCACTCTCACATTCACATCTACAGGTGATTTAGATTGACCAGTTAATCTATTAAGATGAATGTCTTTTACCAACAAGTGGTTCCAGGCACAACAAACCCCACCCCTCGCACATACTGTAGTTATTTTAGCATCGATCCAGCTGATGTCATCATATCTATGCATGTCCTGACATCAGCATATCAATTAACTCTACATATGTGCCAGGTTTGAAGTAAGTCTAAACAAAATTGATGTATAGAAATGTAAAATTTTGCCCATTATAAGTAAATGGGAGAATAAAAAGATTGAAAAAAAATTCACTTCCACCTACTTTTCCCAAAATGTAATCACATCTATTTTGCAATACTGGCAACCTATATATCCAATTTGATATGAATTCAACCAATATTTTTGCTGCTACAAAGATTTGAAACAGTTCCCATTGTTAGTAAATGGAAAAAAAGGAAAATTTGAACTAAGACCTGCTGCTCTCAAAATGTAATAGTTTTGCAGCTAGAGTGTAAACCCACAACAAACAGATAAACTGAACCAAAACCAATACCTCTTGACTCCCTTTTTTGGGGGGCGGGGTAATAAATGTGAAAAAGATAAGAGAAATTAAGTTACCTGCTGCATAGACAAGTGAAAAAGGCAGGTTTATCACCGGTCTGCTGTAACCCAGCTTTTCAAACTGTGGGAGAAGGAGAATCAGATCAGATTATTTGGAATTTAACGTACCTTAAATTAACAAACATTGCTGAAACTTACCAATGGTGTTAACCATTCAAACAGATTGACAGAATTTCCATCATTGATGAAATAGGCCTGTCCACTCTGCAAAAGCACCGAAAAAACAAACAAACATTTACTAAATCTGTATCTAAGTGAATAAACTGATGAGAATCCAATCATTAGCAAGCTGAATAGTACGTGAACAATAATTAATCATATTTAGGAGTTTTTACTACATAACAAGTTTAGAGAAAACAGTTCAAGATTATTCTGAATTAATCATTAAAATAAACAAATGCATAAATGTGTAAAAAAAAAAAAAACACATTTGGTCTACTTATATAAGTTGTCTCATGTTTTGTGTGTGTGTGTGTGTGTGTGTGTGTGTGTGTGTGTGTGTGTGTGTGTGTGTGTGTGTGTGTAGGGGGAACTCACAGCGATGCAGCTCCTCTTCAGTGTGAGCGCTTCAGCTGCCAGGAGGTGGGCCAGAACCAGGTTGTCGACATGGACCCAGTTCATCCTGGCCTGGGAGTCACCAAACCTGAAACTGAACAACCGCCGCTCCACATTCACCTGTTCAGACAAACAAGTGGATTCAACAGTTTCATACATTGCTTTGTTTGTGGTTAGATTTTATATTTTCTATGGGCCAAATCTACAAACAATGGTTTAAGCCAATTTTTTCTGATTTTTTTGTAGGAAAGATTTCAGAAAAGATTGTGAACTACTGATATGATGGCACAAGCACATCCATAAAGATTTCACACCTCAGTGCAGTTGTTCTTGTTTTGGATGATTTTTTCCACATTTGTAGATTGGTTTATAACTTCAGAAACTAAAACACGTCAGATTGAGTCTGTAATTAGCAAAGACAAACTCAACCGAACCTTACTTCTTTAGCTTTTTGGATCTTTAATAAAATCTATGAAATGTACTTCAAGCGTGTCTGAAGTGTATTCCACTAAAATCTAAATCTTAACATAATGATGTCACTGATGCACCTGCTGATGTGATTTAGAGCTTATTGCAGCATCACATTATCAGTAAACATTAATTTAGTATCATTCAAACCTCACAAACTATAAGATTTGAAAAAAAAGAGAGAGACAGAAAGGCAGTGAGTGAGTAGTGAGTTTGCATGTAGTTTCCTCCAGATGTTAACTGCACTTGTCTAGTTGTTTCCCAGTTTGTTTTGACCTTTTAGGAATAAGATGTTTTCTTCACCAAAGCTTAATTGCAAAGACATACGTGTTGAATATATGCATACATGCAACAGTAGCACGGTTCTTGTGTACATCTGGCTGTATCTGAAAATCATTCACTAATATTAAATGCAGTTCAGCCAACTTTTAACAGTAGCATAACCTGACTGGTCAAATTCATGGGCGTTGTTAGACCTGGGCATTTGTGGATGTTTCTGTTTGAGTAAACTGTTTTTTTCTTTTTTTTTTCTTTAATAACAGTGAAAAAGTAAACGCATGCCCCCTTTATCATTGGCTTGTGCAGTCATACGTCCATGCTCATCGTAGTACTTATGGAGAACGCAATTTTTATTTTATTTATTTTTTTTACACTCATGGTCAAATTTCTGATTAAAATTCACAGTCACTTTAGTTGGGATCCCAAAAATGTGTGTTTTCATTTGGTCATCAATTTGCAGATACAATTCAAAATATTTTTTCCTAACCTTCATGAATGACCTGAATGTGCAAATACTTAGAACTGGGCAAGGACTGTTGCAACCACCTTTATGACCTAAAATAGCTTATTAATAGTTCTGTAGCTAGAGTATTAGTATTGTGAAGTAAAAATGAAATATATATGTCTGTATGCATATTAATGTTCACTGAAATGAGTGTATGCTCAACATGTAACATGTATGTAAATTATTTCATTTACTGTACATCTTATTGAGAGTGGGAAGAGAGGGGTTAGAAGGTGATTTGTTGTTGTTTTGGAGTGTTATATTGTTGTGTTTATGGTTGTATGTTCATTAAAATAGAAAAAAATAAAATATATATATAAAAATAAAATAAAAAATGTAAAAAAACTGATTTGTGTGGTTTGTATCTTTATTTTCTATTAGGTCATATATGTGTTGCTATCTCAATACATATAATAAAGCAGGTGCTATCTTTAACTGGCTTCTTCAAAGAGATCAAAACCTGTATATTTATTACTTGTACATTTATTGTACATTTATTGTATGCTTTGTAATGATTAATCTTCTGATTAAACTTAACATGAACAGTAGTAAATGTGACAGAGCCTGGCACATCAGGTGCTTCACCAGACTGTACCACTGCCTTTGAGAGGAAGGAATGGAAGAAAAGGTGGTTGTAACTAGATGCCTGGAGAGCTCTATCAATAATGTAGACTTTTCAGGCAGGGACATATTCTGACAAGAAGGGGCACAAGATACTATAAGATGTACATTTTTCCAGTGCCAACAGAAAAGACGGTTATGTTAATCACGAGGGATGAAATATATATGTTTGGTAGTGTCACTCACCATCACTCTGTGGAGGTGTCTCCTCTCATTTGGTCCGTAGATGCCACAGGGCCGCAGGACGCAGGTCCGTAACAGGCTTCCACCTGAACAAGAAAGGAATCAAACTAATGAACACGTTTATGGTTCTGTTCAAACAAACATTACTTGTCAAGTCAAATTAGAGTCAAACATAACAGTGATCAGTACAATCCGGATCCTCACAAATCTACTTACTCTATAAAAGTCCTTCTTTGTGCATTAATTCACCACTAAGGTGTCTGTTTGAAACTACGCCTACCAGCTAATGGAAAAATTACAATCGAAGTAGCAGATGTATGAACTTTAACCTGGAGTATATGATAACACAATGAGCTACATGCACTAAGCTTAATTAAATGTATATGGTAATGGTGATGAATAGGGTGTAAAGTTACACCCATGAGGTGAATGGGAGGCTTCACACCTGTTAATGTAAATAACCTATAATATATTAGCAGCTATTTATGCGTGTGTGCGTGCGAGTCAAATGAATGTGGGGAGCTCAAAAGTATTGTCGAGTCCAGCTCTAAATTTATACAGGTGTCACTGCTGTATAGGATTGCAAACAGGGAGGCTGGGTTTCCATGGCAACACCTGCCTCAGTCCCTCTGTATGAGGCTCACACATATTTATACAAAAAGCTAAAGATAGGCTGTAACAGTTTCTGACTACAAGTTTGTGAGTTTAGCATGAATTTAACATGATTACCATGAAATTACACACACTTATCTTTTCACACCTTTGAGGGAGAATCCGTTGGCTGAAAGGATCATTTCCTCTGCAATAGATTTAGTTCTAGAGTAGTGGTCAATGTGCTGAAACAGGAAGGAAAAAAATAAACACATTTCATCTGGATTGAATACCTATCTATCTATCTATCTATCTATCTATCTATCTATCTATCTATCTATCTATCTATCTATCTATCTATCTATC
>JAPSES010000069.1:5653346-5677297 GCA_029822895.1 Maxillicosta whitleyi | reverse complement strand
ACCACTACCCCCAGGCCTGATTGCCTCATTAGATGCAATAATTATTCTCATGCAATAAAACCATTTAAATTAAGTAAGAAACAAACAGTCCTAATAATATATCTCTTCTAATATGGCCAGCAGAAGCTTAACAAGTGACAGGGGTGACAATTGCTCACAGTTGCCATGGCAACTTCCTTACTTTCCTATGAGTGCGATTGTTAAACAATGACTCAATGCCTTCCAATTTAGCTTGTGACACAGATTGGTGCCTACTGGACAGACAGTTAGTAGAGGGGTTGAGATCATGTAAAATGATGAGTCATCAGCTGTTTGCCAGTGATTAGCAAAACTACAAAACCCAATTATTAGTCTGGATTTGGCCATTCGTGCAACAAACCAGAAAAGCAATGGGTTCTCATTACCAGTCCTCTGTAGAACAAAGAAGTCACAGTGTCATGAAATGCAGCTTTTAAACAATAATACAGCACATTGTGTCTTCATAGGTCACGCCACGCCTCCATCTGTATGAGGGTGCTCGAGGCCGCCAATTCCCTTAACTAAGCGACCAATCAGGCTCCACCGTCCCACACAACCTTATGAAACCAGCCCAGCTGCGGAGCACGAGATGGATGCTGAGTTATTATCGAGTGTTGGAAGTGCATCTATAGAGAAAGGGTGTTTGAAAAAGAGTGGTGATGTTCAAGGCAAAGAGGGAGAAAAAAAAACACTAGAGAAATGCTGTGGCACACAAGCCACCCACTCAGGTAACTGAGGAGCTGCGTTACTCAATATCTCAGCTTCATCAAAAAAAAAAAAACGCCACACCCATGCAAAAAAAAAAAACACAAAAACAACCACCCTATTAATGTGTAAAGAAAATGCACTGCAAATGCCGACTCATAGTTTCTCACTTGAGTCTTGGAAACACAAACACGTGAACTGTCTGCACAGATTTTTATGCTACACACAGGAAAGCAAATACACACAGAAATGCAAATACACCTAAGTCAGCTACAGTAAATCAACAGTACATAACTACACTAGAAAAACTGTTTTTTTTCCACCTCATCCCCACACCACTTCCCATTTTCTACCCTAAAGAGGTTGTGCTAATGCAGCAAAAGTGATTCTCTAAAGGTTGTCATTACAGATGTACCAAGACAGGGAGTAAAGTGAGAAAGCTCCCCAGGAAATGTGCCGACAGCTTTAGCTAGTGAAGTAAAACCATTTGTGTTTGTAGAGAATGGCACCATTTTGTCCACTTACTGCCAGTAAAGGCGATCCAGCGGGCATATTTGGTGGCTTCTCGGCGCCAATGTGATGCCACTAAGAGCCCGCAGGTGACTGTGAGGGAGATGATGCCCATGATGATGAAGAACAGTGTGGTGACCCACTCTGGAGGCAGCCGTGGTGGAATGCAGGTCCGATCTCGTCCATGTATGGTCTGACATTGTCGGACTAGACCAACTGTGAGGGCACCTGAGAGGAGAGATTGAATATTTGTTATTTTATCTGGTCATGTAAAGAAAACACCAAATCTGCACAAAACAGTCAACTCTCACACTCTATACATATTTAGTACCAGCAACACAGCTTTTTGCTGAGTCATACTGATAAATGTAATGAAGCCACACTGCACATGCAACACATTAAAATGTCTGATATGTATTGATAACACAAAGAATTGTAAATATTAGGTCAACTGCTATCGACTCTTATTATAACCCTGCATATTTTTTCAGTCTAAGACTAAATGTTTACATATGAGAAATGGCAGACCAATATTAGTACAACAGAATTAAATACTAAGTCCAGATAAATTACTTGAAATCACCAAGGCTCGAGTCCAAACTTAGAAGGTGGCAGTACGCGAATATGCAATGTGAAAAAAAAAAGTAGAAAAAACTATTAGAACAAATACATAAATGTGGCATACTGATGACAAAATAAGCAGTAGCGAAGAGGAATTCACACCTTAATTAATGAGAATGTCTGTGAAGAGAGAGCTCTGACGGAGCAGCCCAGCTGCTTGCCAAGCAAATCAGTGACAGATGAAAAAGGAAGTGGAAAAAGAAGAGACTTCGTTAATTTGTCACTAACTCTGTGCTTGTGAAGGGAGGATTTACTTTTTTCTTTTTTTTTTTTTTTTTACACTGGCGGGCCCAATTATGCCAATGGACATCATCTTTTTAGTGCTTTCATGCAAAAGATAAGAGAATGGGAGCTGAATCAACCTTTCCAATTACTGAATCTATCCCACGCAGGTATGACGCTTTGACGATTACAGGCTGTAAATATACTGCAATGTGATGTGATGTGATATATGATATGATCTTTATGACTTTAAACCTTAAAGAATAGAGGGATCTGGCTTGGAACGTGGCATGACTTGACATTCTGCATCCATTGCTCACTGATCAGAGACATAGACGAATGGATCCACCGCTCTGCCAGAGGCTGAGGGTGAAGGCCAGCACTCAGAGTGGAAACATGCTCCTGTTCTGCAGCCGCTCTGGAGGGACGCCATTCAATTAGAGCGCGTCCTCAAGGGGAATTTCTACCTGAGTAAGCAGAACACCATCACATCACTCAAGCCTTTGCTGATCACAGGCGCCACACAATAAAGAAGCAGACTCTAAGCATGAGACTGCAAGAACACGAGGTCTTCTGTGAAAAGTTGGTGAAAGAAGATTAAACTTCCACCTGGCTGATGTTTTTGGTCGATTTCCTCTATGTAGACAAATAAAAGTTGCACAAGGACTTTCAAATGGCATATTTGTGGATAAATGTTGTTTGTTTGTTTTTTAAATTATCTGTTCATCTGCAGATCGCCTTGAATAACGATGAATCAATGGTTCATCTCAAAGTGATATACGACATCACATGCAAACTCCAGATCAGCTACTTTTTCATGCGACAAAGAAAAGCAGCAAATCCTTACATTTTAGTAGCCGAGAGCAATTAGTTGATTAAAAAAAAAAAGCAGTTGCCAATAATAGTTTCTTGCAATGATGAAGTGGTGCAGCTCTAAAAGTGATCACTGCCATGACAACAGATATACACATTAAGAAAACGGACTCAGAGCATTCAACATGTTCCATTTTATCTGTAAAACTGCTTATACTGTCATATAGTGATTTCCAACTCATGCCTCTTGAAGCAAATACAGTATATTTTCTTTTTCTGTGTAAGGCAAGGACTTCAAAAAAATCTAATGAGAAGCAAACACTCAATGGACTGACCACAGAATTACCCATTTATTGAGGGCCAGCCAGTGTAGGCGACTTAAAAGTTCAACAGCAGCTCTGCAGGTGGGCAGACATATACACAAGACAAGTATGCAGGCTAGAATTTCAGAAGGTCAAGCCTGTTACTTGCTCTGTCTGGCAGGCCAATTGAGATGTTTTAGAAACGTTATAACCTTTGTATATGCACACAAGCAAATGATGCTGCTAACAACCGCACTGAGTTGAAAGAATCTGAATTCACAAACAATAGAACCTTGAAGAAGAAAAAGTGCTCCCGTTGCTCCGGGGGTGTGGTGGGTTCTGCAGGCTGTGGGAAGGAAATCCTGTCCCATTTATGGCATAGATTGAAAGCACCACTATTACCGTAACAACCAAACACAGTCAACCCATGTGAACAATATAAAGTGCATGCAAGTGAAGGTGAACCGTATGTGGTTTTGCAGGATCTCCACACAAAAAACATTTCTAGACCCCTCCCACCGAAACAATGTTGACGCAGAAGCTACATTGTTGGCCATAAAATACCTTTAAGTTTTCTCATGAAATGTCTGTCAGAAATGTGATTCAGTCTTAATAGATAAAGTGCAACTGGGACTCAGTAGGTAACTATTGTCAAAAGTGATTGCTGTCTATAAATAGGAATAAAAGGGTTTATGGGCAACAGGGTAATAGAGCATTAATGTAAATATTATCAAAATGAGCAATATTCGAACAGCAGGAGCTGCAAGTTTTTAGAAAAGTTAAAATGTGCAATCATTTTAGAGATTTTTAGGCTTATAAATAATCTCTCAAGATGGAAGGGGATATGTATGTTTTGTACAGAAACAAGAAAAAACACAATAGTCTATATATTTTTTCTGTCAAATGAAATGCAAAATTCCTTTCTCATTCGTATTATGTTAAAATATCCATCAAAATATTCATGATGTTTTTATTTGCATGGATTCAACTTACTATTCAATGAATAATTTGTTCAGGTTCTAAAGTTCCATTTTATCACTAGTCTCTTCGCTTATCTTTACTTGTCACGAACTCAGTTTAATGCAGTGCAGAACACTTGCACATTAACAGTGAAAAGGAAAGAAATGGAGGTCAAGGCTCAAATAGCTCAGAGAATTACTCAACAGCCTATTTCTGAGAACAGCCCAATATTAAAGAATAACTCTGAACAGATATAAGAATAGTGAGTGAGGAAGGTAAAAAAATAAATAAATAAAAATCAGGTAGTGCAGCTGAGAAAAGACGACTATTGGGCAAAAGTTTGATAGCTGTAGGTAATGGCACTGTTTTATGACCATTTCCACTGGATCATCTGGCCTCCTGCTGTTTCACAGGCTCTCAGTGGAATTCCTGCCCTACAGCAGGCAGGCACGCTATGGTACACAGACACAGGTAAACAACTACAACCACACAAACACTTCAAAACTGTCTTATGGTCAAATAATGGAGTGTTTATGATATATGCATATGTGGCATTTTAACATGGGTGATAACTGGAAGTCCCATCTACGAACATGGGCGTGACATGTCAGCGCACTTGTAACCAAATAGAAACTGAGCCATTACTTCAGATTAAGGTGAAATGGTAGGAAAGGGTCAGACTGGCAGAATTTAGTCACTTAAATGTGTCAATGCAAGCGCCTGTCAGGTTGGACATCAAACTAACAGGAAATGCATCATATGTAGATAAGTAATGATGAGTGATAATCAGTCATAAGTTACAAACAGCTCCCATAGTTCCTTTGCGTCTAACATGACGTGCAACGGGCCAGTTCTTCATTTTGAGGCCAAGCTCACTTTCACACCCCCGTCATGCCATGTTACCCTGCAGTCAGCTCTGGGCTCACTATGATCAAAATACTCCACGCACCATTTCTCGGTCCAAATGAGAGGAAATGAGGGCCGTGTCTGCTCATCTTCAGCATGGTGATGCCGTCATTAGCGGAGCACTGGGGGTGCTGCTGTTTGTGAGCTCTGGAGAGATGAGTCAAACAGGCCTCTGAACTATGGTGGGCGGCAAGTAGCAATGCTAAAGCGGCTGCTTTAACAGCTGCTTCTTCTGCTACAGCTAGAGGCTTTTACAGTGCCTACTTATACTGTAGGGACACCGGAGCGCAGATGTGTACGGTCTAAACATGCATATAAAAACAGAGGTACGGCATCAGTCAGCTCTAAACATCTCCAAGGGTTTACAAAAAGATAGAGCCCGTGTGAAAAATAGACTCATCATTTGTTCCCACACTATACACAGTCTGCAGAAAGACAAACTGCACACAAATCCAATGTTGAACACCAGCTGCCCTTGGTTCTTAGTAATAGGAAACCAAATTTAACATTTTATGGCTACATGTTACTGGCTTAAGTGGTGATATTACACAAGCTCAATACCAATTCGCAGCTTGAACTGATAATTTCCCTTTTACAGGGATAGTGAATTGTGATTTATGGTACAGGAAGGACTCATAGGCGTATGATTTATACAGCTGTACTGTTCTCAACCAAAGAGAAATGGTCAGATTCATCTTTCAAGGGGACATGTGACCACATTAGCTAAAAATGGAAAATGCATTTGCTAAAACAGAAGTGGAGTAATTTTCAAAGATTATAGGAGGGTTACATAATATTATATAGCTGACTTTTTGATAGCTTGAAGGTGCTGCATCCATTACCGTGAGTTAATCTAATGCAAAAGCAGATTCATTTTGATTAAGATATGAAGCACCTTGAGAAACAAGCCAACAATTCACTTATTCCTGAGATTAAGCCACAACCTGTTCAGTCGCTGTCAATCAAAATATGTACATAACAGCTTGTAGAAGAAACCAAAAAAAGGTAAATACAGAGCAGCTGCTTTCACCACCACCATCTGCAGTCTAGAGTTTTAACTCTGCAGCTTAATATTTTAAGGTGTGGAATTGTTTTCTCTTTTGCTCAATACTTTTATGTTTTACTTATTATGCTGAGGCTGAAGGAACTAGAAATAAGGGGCCAAAAAATGATAAAATACAAAATACAAATACTTCTCGTACAGCATCTTCCTATAGCTCATCTATTGTAAGGACAGACTGAATATGATGATGTACAACAACCCCATTTCAAGCTGCCACCAATTGATGACTCCACCTGAGTTTATATTCACCTGTTTGGTCAACATATTCTGTTACATTATGAGAGTGAAGAGGAGGTACACAATTCTCTTTTCTGCTTTGCTGACATGGATTACAATATGATGAAAGGTTATTACACAATTACACATACCATATTACACTCGCACATAAAAAACTCCATCACATTTAGGTCTATTTATGAAGTCCAGACCAGCTCTTTCCTTTTTTTGGAAATGCAGCTCTCCAGCGGGCTGATATTACGTGGTTGGTTTCAGTTGCTTTATGTGAATGACACTGAGCGTCCTTGTGCTTTGAAAAGAGACACCTAAATTTATAACAATTTAATACGCTCTCATTTTGTCCGGTTTGGACAATGTCAGACTCGTATTATAAGTAGCAGTTTCTGTGCATATTGTCAAGCAATCCTGTAAATTATATATTTATATAGTACTTAAATGTATTATTCTCTCTATTCTCTGTTGCATATTTCTATACACTGATGTGATGTTTCCACACAACTTCAATATCTAACACTGATAGAAACACATTAATGCAGTTTAGTTCCTTTGTATTAATGCTGTTCACTGAAAAAGTAATTCATGTTTGTATTTAGGTCTATAGTGTCTATTGGCACAGTGTTTGAGTGAATAAATATGGTTTGTGGAGAAGAAAATGTTACAGTGGAAACGTATAGTAAGTGGTAATAGAAATGCACTTTATATTTTCATCTCTTGTGTGCTTCTGGTTTGAAAAAACAAAAACAGTTTCTCCAATTGGAATCGACCAATCAATTGACTGATAGTTACTATTGTTACGTGTGACAAGTTTTCAGAAGCGCCCCATAGATTTACATTGAAAATGTGACGCATTGATGAAAAAAAAATGATTGCCACTCTGTGGAAAAAATGACGTATCTTAAAACGAAACCATGCAATCTATAGAGGAACATTAATAAATCGGTCCTTGAAATCCACAACTTATTTATTGTTGCATGTTCTCTGAAACTCCTGTGAAAGTTAGTTGTCATTGCATGGGCAGCTGTATCTTCAAGTGTGACTGATGCTTTTTGGAGTAAAAGCTCCAAGATTTAATCAAGATCAAGGGAGAAGAGACTGGAATATGCAGTCAAGAGCTACATCCATAACATTAACTTCAGAAAGGATGGGGACATATCTGATTGGGGTAAAAGCATAATGGTCCCAATCATAAGAGGAGAAGCCCCACAATTTATACATCAAATGCAATCAGCAAATCCTTCTGGACCAGTCATACCCTGTTAGGTAAGATTTTCTATAAATCACAATTATGTTTGTCATAAGTGAAAAACTGTAGCATCCTCATTAGACAGAGTGGTATCAAGACTCATGTGAATGTACAAACCACTTTTAATAGGCGTGTTATCTGCATGCATTATAAGCTTTCCAAATGTACGTTTGCGCTGCATCAAATACCACACACTGAGGGTTACGGTTAGGGTTAAGGTTAGGGGTTAAGTGAACTGAAGATCAAGAATAACGTAAATTGACATGCGATGAAAAGGTGTTTAATAACATGTGAAAGGTCTGAAATGTATACATATCGCTCACCAAATGCCAAATGGTTTGACATACAATATGATTTCATAAGATCAGTCTCTCATTAGAGTACAAATGACAATAAATACCAGCTAAGCTAAGGATGACAGGCTACATGGTAGCTACAATGAACAATATTAGCTGTAACTAACATGGTTAAAAGATGTTGATAGTGGGGTTTGCCACAATGTTTAATCCACAAGACATCTTTGTAGTTGAGTTTTAGGCTTTGGGTATGGGTGGAAGAGAACGCCTCCTTCCAAATGTTCAGGAAATCTACTGTCTGAATTACAGGTTCCATAGTCACACCATTTCAGCATGCTCAATACTAACTGTTTGTTGCAGGTTCTAGTGCCTAGTAATGGTTGCCAACGTAGGATTGGATGAGGACCATTCTAGGGTAAATTGTTCTCTCACAACCATCACTTTCTGCTACTACTCATTCTGTATTTCTATGTACATACTAATGTGCTTTTCAAAGTCATTTCATCAGAAATGTAAGTTTTAGGACTGAAACAGAGACAATAGACACAACAAGCCGTTATCCTCAGTGACCTTGAATAATATCATGAAAAGGCAGTCAGGGTGTGATTTAGCAGTGTTAGCATGCCCTTACAGTGCTTCAGAAGTTATTCAAGGTCTAAAGAATGATACCCACTGTAGTGACAAGTCAGCGACAGAGCTGCCCGAGAATCACAGCTTCTGTCTGACACTGCAAACAATGCTTTGTTTTGAAGCTCAGCACAGGAAACCATCCACACTGTGACTGCCTGGGGATATCATAGTGAAGTGAGGACACTGTCATGACTCCACACTCAGTTTTGTGTTCATTGACAGCCCTTCTGATTCTCCCACCTGAATCACATGCAAGGGTTTGACTTTGTGTCAAATCTTAATCACAACTTCAATATTATTGTAGACAGTAATTAAAAAATGCTACTGGAGACATCAGTGTTGATAATAAAAAGGAGCTGCATACATTTCGAATTACTTTTGCCTTCATTAGAGCAAACTGCCCAATGAAAAATGTCTGTTTCTTAACACTGTTTACAAAGATGAGGTCTTACAAGAACAGGCTCCACTTAGCCCCACAGGTAACATGTCAACACTGGGAATCAGATTCAGATCAGCTGATTGTAAAAAAATGAAGTGTCAACAGAGACTCAGTATTCATAAGGCTTCTAAGAGCACACGAGTAGTTGGTTAAAGAAAAAATATGCAAACATGAGAAAAGAAAACATGGGAAGCATAAGGTTCAGAGTCTGAAACTGATAAGCTTATTAAAGAGACTTTACTATGACATAATCTGAACTTCCATGGACTCACAACATGCAACATAAACTGTAGAAAAGGGGGAACTAAAGGTCACTAACTAAAGGTTCTGCTTGTGATATTTAGTGACAGCAAGAGGTGAAGCAGCAACCAACTGAATACCCCCTGCCTAGCTCCTTGGTTGGCTGGTGGGAGTTCAATTAGATATCCTTGTCATTTGTGTGTTTTATACTAAATGCTGTAGCATAGAGGTCTATCATCATTGTTGTGACATCTGACTCACACAAATGATCAAATGATTGGCTGATGCCTATATTCATACAAAAACAAAATCAAGAAAAAAAAATCTACTATTGCTGAGGAATATTCTGTGTGTAAAAGTATTCATAACAAATAGCTGTTAAAAAAATAATAAATACCGACATGCAAATTAATCACATGCAAAACCATCCTTGGTGCATAAAAGACCTTAAATCTTACAAACTGGATCATTAAGACAAACTAAAAAGGTTGTGATTTGCCAATAATGATGTCCCTGCTAAAAAAAATCCCCTGTCCGGAAGTGTATTTAGTCTAAGACACACATTTAATGAATCTGAATGCTGAATACAGAAGACAATTACCAAGTCAAGAAAGTCGTAATTTGTAAAGCTGTTTGTAAGTGAAATCACCATAACTTTGCCTCAAAAGTCTGCTCTGAAGTGCTGAAGCTGTCTCTGCAGCTTCAACATGTCCAGACTTGTTATGATTTTTCACCTCGTTTAAAAAGCAAGGTTGCATGTGTTGTGGTAACGGCCATGTTGGTGTTGTCATGTCTCACATGTAATGACAGATGTGGTCACCAACCTAGATGTTACCTTATGATCCTCCTTACCATAAATTCAAGCCTTCTTGCCTTGTAAAGTTATACTAAAAAAACACATTGTGTGAGTAGGCTAGTTGCTAGCACAACATAAAGGGGGTCAAAAAAATGTCTGTCCCACCACTGAACACCACTCACATTTATTTTTCCAAAAAAAGGACTCTGTTTCTCCATCCATCTGTATTGAGCCACTACATATACATAGAAATGAAACATTAGTTTAATGTAATAAAGCATATAGGACAAGTACCAAGAAATTCTCAATGAGATAGGACATGGTGAGGGGATGTAACTGGTCTATCACATTTCTCTTAAAACCAGCAGTCAAGTCACATCGCAAAAAAAAAAACAGAGTAGTGAAAGCAATGTGGGAGTGGAGGTGAGAACAGAGACAGCAAGATGAAAGCTGGTTCTACTACGCCTACTGGTCAATAACACCCACAGTCATCACAACACTGGTGTTAAAAAAAAAGGTATGAAAAAATTAAATAAAAAAATAGGAAGTTCACAGCTCTGTTCTGGGATACATCTGCACATTTCAAGTGGAAGCTACTGTACCTTGACTATTGTTCAGCTGTTGTATGCTACTTTAAGATACAAATTACAAAATTGTGCATCTAGTACAGCTTGAGATTCATTAAAAATACATTGTTTGCACTAGAACACATTGAGATGAAATGCACTACTCATACAATTACTTTTGTACAGCCTGTTTATTCTGTGGAGTTATACGGTGTGCATGTGAACTGGTGAATGATGAACCCTTCATGACCCAGTTACTAAGCTGTCATTCTGCAGCAGGAACAAAGAGGAGCAGCTGTCTATCAACAACATGAATGTTTTCATGATTAACAAATGAAACATACAGCATGTCCACCTAAAACCAACAAGAATCCCACAAACAATCCCAGAGTTTTATTTGTCCAGATCATGACCAATGACATTTACTCAAACTGAATACATCTCAAAATAGCTTAAGTATATAAATGCTGAATCATTTCAGTATATATAAGAAAGCTCTGTAGCAAATGAAGAAACCCTAATGAGAGCATTATTCAATTCTTATTGTTCACCAGTTCCGGGTTCAGCAGTCTCAGCTTTAATATTCAATGAAATCTCCATGAAAATGACAAAAGTGCTTCAAACAAAACACAGGCTATGTATTATTGATGTAAAATATAGCTAACCATAATGTATGTTCTCTAATTTTTCAGGTTTACATATACAGGAAAACTATAATAAACTAATCAATCCACAGAAAACTAGTCATAAATTAACCTAAAGGTGATCTAGCAGTGCCAGATTAATGCTTTGTTTTTGACATTTCATCCACTTTGATGATCAAAAACCGTAAATATATGCTTAGTTGAATCTCTCCGAGAAAACACATCCGTAGTACTGAGCAATTCCTTACAATGCAGTGATATTTAGTTTTGGTTTGATGAAGACCTGGGTACAATACACTGAATAAACACTGCTGTGTGGGACAGAAGATGCTAATGCAGATGAAACCCTGTGCACAATGGGTCATATCTTTGTTGTGGAGATTATCTGATGACAAAAGTCGGGACGCTGCTTTAGATTCAGTAACAGAATTTACTGTTAAAATAGACACAAAAAAACACAATTTATAAAAAGGCAGACGTGTTCTGCTTCATTTACCTGCTGATTCACCAGTGTTGATCCAGTCTGGGTTTGCAATGCTGGCTATTGCAAAGATATCTGCTGCCAAAAACAGGCACCCTGAAATGATCGTGAGTTTATCCATATCGCCAGCTGATAAAGCGGTGAATGACGCGGAAAAGTGTGGTGGTCGTTGTCCAAATGTGACCCCGAGAACTGAGACACACAGGGTGGGCTGTTATCAGTCTAACCTCGCCCCCTTCAACAAGAGCCTGCTGTTGTGGTTCTGCTGGGCATTTTGCAGCAACGTTAGCTCCTTTGCGTCAAGCAGTTGAGAGCCCCCAGCTACAAAGGGCTCAAAGAAGACGCACAAAATCATCACATCTCAAATGCCCGGTGTAGTCCAGCAGGTAAAACAAAGCTTCTCTCAGCGCCGGAGCCCTGAACCACTTGTGTTGTCCTTTAGATCCGTTTAGCAGCAGCAGCCGCAGCAGCAGCATCGGGTATAGCTGCGGCTAGCAGGTAGCTAGCTAGCTATTTCCCAGATTCGGGCTCGGAGTGCCGAGCTGCGGCCCAGTGGCTGCTCGACGGCCGAGACCGCGACTGCGTTAGCATTTCAGACACAATGTCACACAAACAGTGGTGCAAAAGAAAACAAGTCCCCACACTTCTCCGTATCCAGGCTCACAGTTACAGTCTGACGCTAACGTTAACCGTCAGGAAAACGAGAACCCATCACCCTCTCTTGCTTATTCGAGCCCGTTCTCCGTCTCCGCTGGAATAGCATCTGGTACTTGGAGTCCGTTAGCCAGCAACTTCACCTCCACCACCTCTTCTTCCTCTGATCCTGGTCCGCGGTGAGGAGACAGGAGACGGTGTTAGACCCACAGCGACGTCCACGCTCCCACAGTGTCTGGTGAACGGTAACGTTATTGTTATGCTTTCCACCCGTGTGCGCACCGTTAGCTCAGCCTCCCTTTCCACCAAATGACATCAGGCGAACACCCCCACGCAGCGTCGCACACACTGAATACACACACATACACACAAGAGCCCGAGAGTCTTCACGTTCAGGAGGGGGGCATTCGACCTCTTCTCGCGATAACAGACAAAACGAGGGGGGTGTCGTCTTATCTTTTCATATGGCATGTAAACGCAACATGAAAACATGATCCTAATCTTATCATTGTTATTGCCAGTCCAAACTACATGTGTCCAAACTCTGATCTGATCTGCAAATGTATGAATAAGAACAGAAACACAGTCTTGTATTACTAATTTCTGCACTTTATGTTCAATTGTTGTTTTATTATTTATGCCAGAGTCACTATCTTTGCTGATTATTTACACAACATCAGCTGCCAAAAGCACCTACAGTCCCTTCTGTTCTGCCGTTTGTTTGCAATTTTGCAACACACCTCTTGCAAAATAATACTTTCTTTTATAAAAAAAAAAAAAGAAAGAAAGAAAAAATATGAAAACTCCTACGGTCTTTGGAAAATCACCTCGATTCAAAATAACAGTAAAAGTAGCATTGTACAAACTTTTATCAAAACACTCTGAGTAGATCTACAAACAAACCAAAAGTAAGTTCAACTCCTTCATGAGAACTTTTCAATCATGAAGAGAACAGAGAAGAAGGGATATGGAATCTGCTGTTAAATATAACATCAGTCATATTTGTCTTGTGATGCAGAAGAGCTTCTAAGGACAAGGCTAAATGGTAAAAAAGAAAAAAAAAAAGAAAAAAACATAACCAATGAACATTATAATCTGTTGAAGTACATTGTGTCATTGCTGCTTTGTAAGAGGAATTCAGATGGTGGCTATCTGTATCATTTTATTGCATAAATGCCATTTTCCTCAATGGTTTGGGTTTTGATTGCAGCTTCATTTTTATGATGTTTAGCTCTGAGTGTTGTGTTTCATTGCATAAATAATGAGCAATGGGAAATGGAAATATGCATAAAACAGCTGCATGGAAACAGTTGTTAGTGAAGACGAACTAACATTGTGTCTGTATGTCCTTGTTTTCTTCTGTTTATTTCATTCTGATGGCAAATTCTACAAATAACCACAAAAAATGTGTTGTTTTTGGTGTTTGTTTGTTTTTTAAAGCGAACATGGGACATTTTATTTTGTAGCCTTATTAAATTTTCTCTCGATGTATATGCATCATTATGTGAAACTCATCTGTTTAAAGCATGAGAGTTAAAGTAAATGCATGTTTTAAAACAAATATACATATTATTTATATATATATATATATAGCTTATTTTAGTCATCTATGATATTCTGCAGGGGGGTTAGTGATGCATTGAGTGAAAACCCAGTGAGAACCCAAGGAGACCACCTAAACCAATAAAAAGCAAAATGCATCAGTTTTTATCGGGTACAGATGTTTTCAAATAAACATCCTGCCTGCTCTGTTGAATGAGTATATGGGATGCTTTTGTTCATTTCACTGAGTCAATAGTTGTGTGGTCCTTGAGTGTGTATGTGTACTGTTTGTAGATATGAGAGTGGTACCTTCAAATACTTGGTAGTTATTTTTCTCATTGAAGTCTTAACTTGATTTTCAGTTTTTTAAGCAAAAGAACATTGAGACCAAAAGTACATCTCCCAACTGACTTCCAGTACTTGGTCACCTTTCACCATCTGAGAATATGACACAATATAGTTGAGACTAAAATTGTGCACTGGTTTACTGTACTAATATGTATGTTTTACTGGTAAAGTAAAAGATCCTATTACTTGCGTAACTCATCCATATCTTCCGTACTGGATTAATCTAGCTTTGGGTCCCTCTACTGGTTTACAAATGGTACAAAGATACTTCCCGATTCGCCACAAACATAATTCTAGATTCAAGCACACTAAAATAAATTTAACTGACAACCAGCTGTTATTACCATTGTTACTTTAATTTACAGATATACAGTGAAAATGACAAACACCACAGAAAAATAGCATTATTTTTCTCCACCTCCATGTTGGTGTTTACTGCACGACAGAAAACAAGCGATTGATGATACTGAATGATTTGTTGCAGGAGGCTGTGCTTTTCAGGTCCTCTTTCCATTCCAAGCAGCCCAGCATTGTATGCCCGAGTTAAAATCAGCGTTTCCTATATCTCATTTCATAACTCATCCACAAATGGTGTATTAATGAGGAGTCCGCTAGCTGCCATGGTCTTCTTGCCATTCACAAATTTGTTGGCAGCCTGTGAAGAAATAACAGCTTTTCAGACATTGAACAATGCACTAGTTCATCAGTTCTAGAGATTAATGATTCATATTAAACTCCTGAAAAAAGCATCACTTTGACAAGTCACTGGTAAATTTCCAGAAATAATGTTTTGTCATTGTAACATTTCATTTGGTTTTTATCAGTGTAACCATGTTATAATGACATATTGATGTGCTGTGATGCCACCTGAATTTGCATGCACACATTATTCACAATGCCACCCACTCAAACTTCCTCAAACCCACATCCAAGGTGTTTGTTCTGACCTACTGCATCTCAGGACACCAGCATTTCACAGGTGTAGCTCCAGTGGGTGGTGCAAACACCAGAGTCATCTCAGGGATTGCATGTTATATAACTATTTATCATTTCCCTAACTGATAACTCCTGTGTGGTCTGGAAATTTAAATATCCTAAGAAAGAAGGTTCATTCAGAGTCCATATTGTTGCCTCTGAATAACTTTTTCCCCATCATTATCATTTTTCATCACTGATGATGTTGTATATTTACCTCACCAAGCCTGAATCCATTCACTCATGGCTATTAGAATACCAATTTTTATGACCAATCCCACTAAATCTGTGTAATTAATGTGGAGTTTGCTGATTTAAATGTGATTCATGCATCATTACTGACTTATGTTTAAAGTTGATTATGAACACTGTGATAAAAATGGAAGTGTTGGATATAATGGTATTTGATGTACTGAAGACCCCACATGTCATACAGTCACTTGCCTTGATCACATCATCATGGGTGACAGCATCTATAGCCTGGAGGACGGTTTCAGGAACCTGGTACGCTGCTGTGGTCAGAGCCTGAGCACCAATCTCCTCTATCAGACCCTCAGAGCTCTCCATAGACATCAGGTACTCTGCTTTCACCTGGTTCCTATGAAAACGCAGAGTGAAAAAAAAAAAATTAATTTGAGCTGAATCAATGACATCTGTGATGACAGCCTCTAAATATAACCACCCACTTCCATCTAATGAACTCACTTTGCCCTGGTGATGTCAGCGTCTGATGCATTTCCCTCAGCCACACCTTTAAGTTGAGAAATGGCAGCTTTGATCACCTGTGTGGAGGACAACAAGCACAGGTACAGTGTAATCTGACACTATAAAGATGAGGCAGTGTGTGTCTTGGATGTGGAAATGCAGGCCTCACCTGTCCAGCGGCATCTGCTTGTGAAATGGTATAGACTCCAAACAGGCCAGAGTCAGAGTATGAAGCATTGAAGGCTGTGACCTGCAAGACAGACAGAAGTCATGGCAGGTTTTCAGAACTATTATTAGAACAAAACAAAGTCATTGATTTCTTCTTTGAACTTACATCAAATGGCTGGGTGGTAGCTTTGGCAATGCCCTGACTCAGTTTGCTGGTGATGTTGGAGCCCCTCTTCACATGTGGCCCAGCTCCCAGCACCCTTTGCAGCACGCTGAAGGCATTAGCCTCTGCGCTGCCTGCAACACCCCCTTCACTTACGATCAGTGAATGGACCAAGTTGTCATTGCTGTGAATCCGGACTTCGCCTTCACATTTACACACAGAGAAGAAGTAACATTAACACAACAGCACAACAACAAATTTTGTAGCGTCACATATTTTTCAATGCAAAGCTTTTACCTCCACGATATATAGCCTTGGCCACAGGAGCTCCAGGTCCAGAGCGAGCACTAAGGAGCCCCTCACCAACCTGTCGAAGAGTAGAGTGCTTCACACCTGGACACAGGAGTTAAACATACTAACATTAACAAACAAACACTAATGTGTGACACTCACACCCCAATGATCATAACAACATTCACAGAGGACAGAAACCGCATGCCGAGCAGTATTTCAGCAGAATGTGGGCTGAACTGACCCTATTATATACAAAATGACACAAACAAAAACATCTGTACCACATTTGCTTTCTTGTTCGCATGAAACACGTTTATAATTAGGACAGAAAACAAATGACATTTAAAAAAGCCATAACCACACACATCCTCTGAGCTAACCATTCATACAATGAAGCTGTGTTAAAGAAAGCATCAAGACATTCTTTACAACAGATATGACCAAAAGCAAGTTAAAAAAAAAAGAAGGAAGTTTAGTGAAAACCCATTAATTTATTAACCTTGAAATGATGCTAAACTATGTTTTTGGTTTCATGAAGTGAGTGACTGAGTCAGTTACTCTTGAGTCAGTGGCAACATATTTACTTGCAGGTTTTCTCTAACAAATCGTGAGTCTCTGCAGGTCTCCACCCTTCTGCCATCTGAAGAAGCTCTCTGATGAACTACATTTCAACATGCACATAGACAATATCACTGCACATACCCAAACCAGATAAAGCCATAATCCACACAACTATGTTACAGTTGAGAAGTGGGAGATCACATTCACTTTTACTATGCGTTAGTTTTATATTAGCTTGTTACCATACACCACATATTGCACATCAGAGATTTACTCTCAGTTCAGAATCCAATATGTGCATTTTTCATTTTCCTTAAAACTGTGTTGTGCATATTATGGTAGCTATTGTGTTGTCAAGAGAGTTTACCTGCACTGAAAGTTATTGAACGAGAACTATTTAGAGAAAGAAAGCATCGTGTTCAAATTAGAAAGCTAAAATGTATACTGCTGATGCATGCCAAGCTGCAGATAAAAAGTTGACTTTATATTCAACTGTGGTTCTAGCACTTTCAGTTCTATCTCTAACCTCCTGTTCATTGTTTTTTTCTTCAGGTTGCTCATAGCTGAACAAATGTAGCCTTCACTTATTTACTTATTACCTTCAGTCAATTAACTTTGCAGCTCAGTCTTGATTACCCATAGTCATGACAAATTTGTATCTTAACGCAAATAATGGCTTTTTCCATCTTTAACTCAGTGAAAATATACTGAGAGTTGTCTTATCTTTCTCTGATAAGCTTTTCTGCAGCTGAAAATTGTTGTTTCCTATCTCAAGGTTCATGATTTGAGATCAAGGTTTGTTAAATGGGTTTTCTGAATCACACTCAAGATCATTTTCACTCCAGATTAGACCAGGCACTACACTCTTTTGCATGACACACTAGTTGACACTCACCTAATCCTACAAGAGCCATTCTGCCAGTGGTGAAATTTTCCTCAACAAATGACTGCAGCTACAGGGGAGCATAAGGAAGAGGAGAAGGGGGTGAGAGCAAAGCAAAACTAACAAAGTTGTTCTGAAAAGATTGTTAGATAAATAGTCATGTTACAAGCAATTGTTTTTTTGTTTACCCTAAAAAAAGCTTAGATCAGTAGTTTTATTTTTATTTTAGGACCACACAATTAACAATTCTCTTAGACACAGGAATCCAACAGATTGCAGATTCATACCTGTTGAGGTGAGACATGGCCCACCATATAGTCGGGACAGTACACAGAGTTGGACAGAGCATTTTTGTATGCAGCTTCATGCAGCCTCTCAATCACACCTGAAGGAAAGAACATAAAGGTATGCTGAGTTATACATACACACATATATATATATATATATATATATATATATATATATAAAGCCCATAAAGAAGACAGGTCTTCCACACATGGATTATATTTGTATTTTAAGCTTTTGGCCAAAACAGTATACAATGCAAATGCAGGTGGTTCTTAGCTGAACTACTACATCTAATACTCACCTATTTGAGGACACTGCTGAGCCAGTGTTTTATCAATGTTCACCCTGGACGTCAGTTCCGCTAGCTCCCATGGCCGGAACTCCTGATTTGTGGTCACATTCACCAAATACTCCAATAATGAGTCTCTAGACACACAGAGATATGGGTGTAATAAAACATAATTAGATCTTAAAGCAGCCCTGTGTTGTTATTTTCTAAAATAAAGGAGCGGCATCAGACAGAAGATTGAGGACAAAAACTGATTTCATAACTATTGTAGCACTTACAAGTTGTCTCTCAAGCAGTCTGCGCTGTAAACCATAGTCTCTCTTGAAGAGGTCACACTACAGGTAAAAAGATGTTGACACACTGCTGGTTTATTTTGGCAGGGTACAATTCCATTATTATCTTTATATTGATTAACATTTACCTAAGGCTGCCTCCCAGTGCCTCAATACCACGGCATATCTTAAAGGCAGATGCACCCTTAGTGGTCTACAAATAACAACAAACATGTCAGCCCAGGACATAAATGAGTGATATACTGCAACAGTAAAATGTCAGTCATTTAAAAAAGTAAGATGTTCAGAAGTATACCTAATACAGCCTGTGTGCATTTCAAAAATATTAAGAAATTACCAAGTTTGCAGCCAGTCGAAGCACATGAGTAACCCCACTGTTTTCCACAGTTTCATAACGACTCCCGGCTCTGACAAACAAACTGACACTGGACAATGGGGAGTAGCTCTCCAAAGATGCTATCACAAGACCGTTGGGAAGTTTGGAGACCTGAAGCAAGCAAGCAAACTGTTAAAATGATGTTTTTCTGATGTACAGCTTACAGATGTGTACTGTAACTACACCCTACCTGGACATTTTGGGGAGGAAGAGGGACCGCAGGGGAGGGTTTGCGGCCCGAGAGGGGTTTGGTCAGAGGTTCACTCCTCCTAGCAGCAGCATAGCACCGTTTCTGCAGGAAGTGGTGACAGCAAGTATTAAGTGGCTTTGTTATTAAGATATATAAGAGGGAGCAGGGAAAAGAGAGTGCTTAGCATCTTCTGCTGTTTTTGACTTTGAATGATGAAAACAATGGAGTTCAGTCAGGTGGCTTTTTAGTACCGCTCATAGCTTTTCCATGCTATAGAAACCCTAAATATGATGGAAAAATATCTAGATAAAATTATGTAGGGGTGCAATTATTCATTATCTGGACAACAGGTGGGGAATATTTTGATATATTCTATAAGCCAACAGACATTTCATAGACACATCATTCTAGTATGCTGCAATCCACTGAGAAGGTAGCTTACTATAATAATAATCAGGTAGAAGTCGACAAAGGCAAATATAATAACCTGTTTGCAGCATGAAATTACTGATTTGGTATTTAGTCAGCAACATCAATTAACATCTCTAGAAAGTGTAAAATCTTTTAACAATAATGTCAAATAACTCTCAAGATAAGGTAATAAATATTCCTGGATCTGGATATCAAACTCAAAAAAAAAAAAAAAAAAAAATCAATCAATGAATCTGTAACTGCGCATTGAACTTTGAGTCATTATTCTCTCTGAAAAAATGAAAAGTTCTGATATTCACAGTTGACCATTACTGAAGCCATGGTCTGCTAATAACTAGGCTATGGTTTGTCCTATTGGCAGAGATTAATGGGCTTACATTATCATTTGCAATCATTAAAAAAAAAATTTTTATAAAATGTTAGAAAGTAAACATGTTATCCCATCCCAACAACCCTATCTTTCAGTATTTACTTTAACCTTAATGGCTTCTTTAACCATAATAATCATCATTATAATAATCATGTATGAGGGTCTAGTTTCAACTGGCTTAATATGTAAAGTGTCATAAGATAACTATTGTTATGATTTGGCACTTTATAAATAATATTTTGATTGATTGATTGGTAACATCTAAAAACTCTACCTTGTCTGAACAAAAGAAAAAAAGCAAAATATGACTGATTTATAGATTGAGTGATAGATACAATAAATGACAATAAAATGAAAAAAAACTAAGAAGGCTTTCCTAGGAACTGTCAGGAGTGTATTCAAGTCTGTCACTAATACTTGGACATGACATAATATTAAACATACTCTGGTGGCCATTGACACCTCTAGACACTGAACAGCTGTTATTAAGCAGTAGTAGTAGGAGCAGTAGGGGTTGTGGGAGTGGGTGACCTAAAATAACCTGTGTAAATTTAGTGCAGAGGCCATGTCCATACAGCCTGTTTCTTGTAAACAAAGATGAACATAAATACGAAAGTGCTCCAGCAGAATACCTAGCCTGTCACTAAAAAATTACCTAGTAGACGTTTTATTCTCCTCGAAACTTCCTCTACACCAGGAATATGTGATAAACAGAGTCCAAGATGACCTTCAGGTAGAATCGTTTAGCACAAAACCCTAACAAACTATTAATACTTAAGCGAACTTGTCTTAATGGCTTCCTAAGGATGACTTGCATTATATGTGATTTCACACATTTTATTTTAGAGACTTATGTCCACGAAGACAACAGGCACTGCGTTAGATTAACTTACATGTGCTAGCTACCTAGCAGGCTAACTAGCATTCGGGCTAACTGGAGCAAAATGTTTCACGTTTCAAATGGGTCGCGAGCTAAAATGAGCCGAACGTATGTCCTCGTGATTTCTAAGCTTTCGACAAATACAAACAACAGAGGACTCACCGGGACATTATTAAAATAACGGATTCCTCTCATGACTCAAGGACCTCTCCTTCACCGGTAGACAACTATGGCGGCAGGGACTGCTTACCCACAATGCAATTCGCGGTGCAGCTGATTATAGATACTTGAGGACTTGAAGATACAGTTCAACAGGTATAGAGTTAACATACACCAACACTTTCTACTTTAGAATTATTCATATACGAGTCAAGTAAAAATACTAATACTATAATGTGAGAATACTTAAAAAAAACAAAACAAAAAAAAAACACCTTAATTCTTAAAGGCGTCACATTTTCCAGTTATAGTTAAGAATTGATTTGATTTGCCCCAACTTAGTATAGAACACATTGTTATATCAGACACTCAAATGAATTAAAATACTCAGGTGAAGTAAGTCAAATTTGTTCCCATACAGGCACTTTGTTGTAGTCCACTACAAGTGACTTGTGATCAGTCTCGTGTGACCACATTAAGCATATTGTCAACTATTCACCTGATTAATTCCTTTATGTAGCAGAAACATGTTTCTTCTGTACTGTATTTCAACTGAATTTATTACTATAACTTTTATTTCATTACAAGACAAAAACATTCAGTCTAAAATTAAACATCTTTATTAGCACCCAACTCCATTTAATTTCACCAACTGATACATTACATACAAAAATATACTCCACGTACAATATAACAGATCAAAAGCAGTCTTTCATTAACTACAAATATTTTTTTTTGTTTTCTGTTTTTTTTTTTTTAAAAAACACTGCTTACACGTAGTCAGTTTTTCACAGGAAGCCTTCAAAAATACTCACAATTCAACTCTTTGGCCCATAGAGCATCTTTTAATGGAGCAAGATTTACAATTCTCACAGCTAATCGACCCAAGATAAATACATCACATACAGCAACAGTTATACAAAAATACACTATGTTGGCTTGGAAAATCTTCACAGATTTGAGGTGCTCCATTCATAAAATACTCTAAACATGTTCACATCTTTCAGAAAGTCGATTTAGACTGCAGACTGAGTCAAATGCTGATTCTCATGTGAGTTTACCCTGTCTCCTTTAGCGTCAAAGGAAAGGAACGACCCACATAAGCAAGGCTCATTCTAAAAGCTGCTTCTGGTTAAAAGCAGACTACTTTTTGCCACTAATAAATTATCCGAAGTGCCCATCTCAGTTCAGTGACACCATTCTTGCAGAATGCTGAGCTTTGCAGCGCACCAACAAGGATGGTGCAAATAATTACCCAAGATTTCTTCCTTAAAAATGTCCTTCAGTTGTCATTTGGCGTACCAGGACAGCTGCTCATGTGGATGTCCTTTCTCAGCTGAAGAGACACACAACTGAGCCAGCTGCGACTGGTGGGCATCTCCCCGACGATCTCCCATGTGTCCGTCTCATCACAGTATCGTTCAATAGTGTCATGATATCTGCGGGTGAAAATATTTAACCAGCTGTGAAATCTACACCAATAATAAAAAAAAAAGAAAAGTGTTTTGCCTTTTTATGACAGACAGATTTCATCACAAGAAGTAGATCAGGAAAAAAATTCTGCCAAAATGCAAGGCAGGGTTTAAGAACCAAAAATCTGTAAATATGGTCACAATATTTTATTTCATATAATAACTGTTAAATCATTAGTAAAGTTGTTAAAAAATTTTTTAACTCTGCTCTTTATTCCTTCCTAATAATCATTCTGTATAATATCCACCATCCCTTACCTGTCCCAGCCTTCTTCTCCTCCCAGGACGTAGATCTTTCCATCCACTACAGCAGCACCAGGTCGGTATCGCCGTTCCTTCATGGGTGCACACATGGTCCATTGGTTGGTCTTGGGATTATAACACTCCACCTTATCTGTGTTCTCCGTTGATGCGTGCCACCCACCTGCAAGAAAGAATGATTGTTTATACCCATTTATTTTTACATTTTATGAATTACTCCATTAATGTTCTGAGTTGAAGTGTTTTACCTATAACATAGATCTTTCCTTTGAGTGTACAAGCAGCTGAACCAGAGCGAGCAATCTGCATCGGAGCAACTTCTGTCCATACAAATGTTTTAGGGTTGTACACCTGGGCGAGATCTGTACCATCGCCATCTTCTAAAACAGCACCGCCTACCAGGATATGCAGAAATGTCAACACACTGGCAAAATGATAGATTAAATGCATTCCACCTAAACATTTCAAAGCACACAATCGAGAGGTTCTTGTATATAAACTGTGTTTCATACCCGTAACATAAAGCAGTCCATCCAAGGCCACCACTGCAGGACTTGTGACAGCCATCTTCACAGACTCTGTGAACTGCCAGGAGTTGGAGTGAGGGTTGTAACACTCCACGGAGTCCAGACGAGAGCGCCCCTCCCATCCTCCCACTGCATACACAAAGCCATCCAGCATCACCAGGCCTGAGAGAAGAGGATTTATCAACCCACTGGGGATAACACCTTCTTGGATAAAGATGAAAAATAACACAACCCTCAAACAGTCTCTTAGGTAATAGTCCTTCAAGAATGGGTTGCAGTGTGAATGAGCGATAATTAAAAGATAAGGTTCTCTGGAGCTGAAAGAAGAAAGGTATAACTGTGCTATTGCAACACATTTACACTAGAGTGTATGATAGTAGGGCTGTGCACTGGGGGGGGGGGGGGGGGGGGGGGGGGGGGGGGGGGGGG
>JAPSES010000069.1:5614312-5642390 GCA_029822895.1 Maxillicosta whitleyi | reverse complement strand
CAGTAAATGTTCTCTAAAAAGTTTATAAAGAACAATCAGAGAACACCAACATGTTGATCCAATGGTTCAAGGCATTACATTAATATTAGAAAAGAAACTGTATCACATCACACTGTTCTAGGATTGTTAATATTGGCATGTTTTATGGTGAAAATTAAAAAAAAAAAAAAAGGTTGGAGGAGAGTGCATGTGCTCACCCTCTGCTGCATATGAGCTGAAGAGCATCAACGTGTCCGTGGAACGCTGCCAGTAAGGTGGGAGTCATGCCATCCTCATCTTTAGTGTTCAGGTCCTTCCTCGTGGCTTCCTTCAGCAGATCCAAGTACCCGTCGATGGCTGCTTTGTGGTACCTCGACATCTTTTTATTCAAAGCGTGAGCTCAATACAAATCAGTCCCTGCCTGTCTCTCTTTTTACCCCCGACTCCCATCAACCAGGATCCCAGGAAACAATGTGAGCTCTGGGCGTCAACTTATCAGCAGCTCAGAGCTATAAAACAAAAGCAAAGTCCAGTTTACTGTTGTCAGCTGGCAGCTTTATCTCCAAATCAGCGTCCAGCTCTCAGTCATACATAATTAAAATATTTCTGTTTTCTATTGCTTTACCTAAATATGGTAAAAAAAAAAAATAATAATCCCATTAACCCATAAAGCCCAGAGCTACTCTTATGGCAGTTCCCACATCAATGTTTCTCTCTATTTAACCGTTCTTGAGTGATTTATCACCATTTATTACAACATTATCCTCTATTTTTAGCATTTTTAAACAGGCCTATAATTATTTTTGGTGGTAACTTCCAAGTAATTTTTCCTCTACCTTTCCTGAGTGATTAGGATCAATGTTGGTGTTGAGATAAGGACATGATTTACTTGAATTAAAATTAAACATGTATTCTCTTCTGTTGTATATTTTAGCAATGATTACATTGAAAATTGTTTTTTTTTTTAATGTTTGTTTTCTTGTGGAAACATTGCGTTAATTGTAAATAAGGTTAGGGAAAATAAGTCTTTACTTCAGCCTAAACCTTTTCGATCACATTGTATATGTAAAAATGGATATATTGTTTTTGTTTGTTGTTTAAAGTAATTAACGACTAAATAAACTACTACTATTTATCATTAATTCAAATGCATTTTTCAGGGAAAATAAAGTATTTGTCTGCATCTTTACAGACCGTGTGGATATTCATTACAGTTCACAGTAAATTTGAAATTTACTATATCAAAATAGATAAAACTGAAGAAAAAGTGACTTTTTCAGCAAAATACATCATTAACTGAATATCAACACAAACATCTACAACCACTACACTGTTAACTGTTAAACTACATGGGTTGTTACAGGAGATGATGTTCCCACATTTGTTATGGAGCCTCTGAATGTCCAAAGGTCTCATAACTGATGTCAGTGAAAAGCTGAGAAACTGCATTTTACCTGAATCATTTCAATGTATCGATGGGATTATTGGTTGTAAAATTATTACATTAACATTTTAGATCAGCAGACACTGTTAGTGACTGTTTAGGTGTCAGAGGGTTAATAATAGTCAGAAATGGTAACAGTCAGGAAATTGGGTTTACTTTATCTTAAAATAATATATTTTACAAATTTTTCAATGTTCACTGTTGTTATAATAATAAGTAAATAAGTATAATGTTTATAATGGTAATTATGATTGAAAGGCTGACACCAGATGTAAGTTAAGTGTGTTTTTATTAACAAAAACATGCAAATAAATATCTATATTTTAATATATATTTTACAACTTTAATTCTACTTAGTTATATTATTTGTTGGTATAATTTTCTAAGATACCAATGGCCATTATTATTATTATTATTATTATTAGAAAAAAGTAAAATTACATTATAAAAATGTTTACATTTACCCACTATCTATTCACAATAAAAATGTGAATCAAGTTAATAAATATGAACAACCTCAAATGTCTGAAGAAAAATAAGTGCAATTTTTTAACGATATAACATCTGTTACTAAACATTTGTTGTGTTAATAATAAGCTGAGACATGAGTTATGTATTGCGCTTATTTTTCTTAATAATTTCAGGTTGTACATAGTTGTTCAGGTTATTCACATTTTCATTAATTGTAATTTTAAGTTTTTCACTCTAAATCAAAACTTTGGATTATTACTATTACGTTATTTTACTTGAAATCAAATCTGGCTGTAAGTGTTCTGTTAAAAAGGCTAATTTAAATGGTATGCGTATGTGTTCATCCTCCGGTGCAGTAGGGGTCAGTAATGTACACACATGAGCTGTCAAAAGCAGGAAAAAGAACGGGAAAAGAAAGCGTAGAAGAAGAAGAAGAAGCTTGAAGAGTCCGTAGAAGAAGAGCGAACGAACCACCCGGACCAGCCAATGAATGGGGACTGGGAGGAAACCGGAGAAACCTAGTTTTACCTGTTTTTTTTCTGCATAGCTTGCGGTCTTTTCTCTCCTTTAGAGTTCAGAGCATAATGAAGTCGTATCTTTAATAGATTTTTTTATATCCCCAAGTTGCGTCACCGCTAGAAGAAGCACTCTGTGTCTTCACCGTGGGCTGTTCGGTTCGTCTGACCGGGAGAGGCTGCAGACATGTCCGACAACGGAGGCTCGGCGGTCGGCCTTCTGTCCTACGAGACTTTGGTTCATGCTGTGGCAGGAGCAGCGGTGAGCACACACGAATAGAATACATTAACTTGAACTGATATGTTTGAAGTATTACTGACTAAACGTGCCGAGTAACAACCGAGCTTTGTTGACTTAATATCATCTGTAGCACACAGTGTCAGTCATAATGGATTTTATTTCAGGGGAGTGTGACAGCTATGAGCGTCTTCTTCCCTCTGGACACGGCTAAAAGCAGACTGCAGGGTGAGTTGGAGATCTTATTATCTTGGTCAGAGGTGAACTGATAAAGCAGCAAACACATTATGTGAATCTCATAAATACTCTGACCCACTGAGCCCAACAAGTAAACTTTTGGTCATATCCCATAGGTGCTTTATTCTGTCATTTCACTTTCCCTTTAATTATAAAAGCATAGTTCATCATGAGATATTTATGATCCCCATGGGGGGGGGGACTAACAAAACACTAATAAATCAATCCATCACTATTGAATTATTATAAAAAAAAAAAAATGTTCACAGCAGGGCCATACAATTCTGTCTGTCAGCAACCGGATGGAAGTACCACAAACTCACTGTATAGTGGATGGCCTCATATCAGCTCAACCTCTTCAAACACTTCACCATGTAAAATTATGGGAGATTATGCAAAACTGTGTCTGCAGACTCTGTACCTTAGATTAAATGATAGGTTAATGTAAATTGCCATAGGTGTAAATGTGACAGTGATTGTTTGTCTGTATATGTCAGCCCTGAGATGAACTGACTTGTCCAAGATGTACATCCATGTCCTGGGATGTGTTCCAATGACCCTAGGCCTTGTGTTTTACTTGGGGTCAATTTGACCTCATTCTGCTGCCCTGGAATGTGGATGTGGAAGGCAACGGAATGGTTAGTGAGGATAAAGCGGATTCAAATAAAGAATGAATGTCTGCACTTCACATTTTTACACTACATTGCAGTCAGTTATTCATTCTAAATGACATTGATCCAAACCCATGAATAAAAGAAAGTGAGTGCGGATGTAATAAAACAACATTCATTCATCCATCATCTGAACCCGCTTTATCAGATCAGATTCAAATTCGGTTTATTGTCATTCCACATACATGAAAAGAAATTTGTACCCAGGACCGGCAGTATACGGCCCTAATAAAAACTCTAAAACAGCATCATGTTCTAAAAGTGCATCATATAAAAACAGATAAATAAAAGTATAAAAACCAGCACTAGTGTCCCAGCAGTAAGTCAGTGTTCATGGAGTTCATGAGCCGAACCACCTCTGGGTAGAAGCTGCATTTGAGCCTCGTGGTCCTCGCCTTGAGGCTCCGCAGCCTCTTACCCGAGGGGAGGGGTTGGAATTAGAATTAGAAACATGGAAAAAAATACAAGGAAATCACCCAATACTGCACATTCACAAACTGACCAACTATTAGGGTTACTGCAAAGATGAATGTTGTAAATGAATAGGTGGCACATTTCCAATTGTAGCATGTTAGCAGAGAGACGAGGGGAGTGTCCAACAGTGCAAATGCCATATTAGGACTATAAACATAGGAGGTTCAAATAGGCAGTGGAGCTTGAGTTTCTAAAACAAGGATAATCAGCATCATCTACTTCAAAACACACATGTATACCTATATTTTCATCCCCAAAAATGAATGTAAAGGACCGAAGAAATTTCTAATCATAAAACTCCAGTCAACATTAAAAACACAAGTCTTATAATAAAGTACCTACACTGGTGGTGCTCACTTCAGTATAAATGTGTAATCAGTCTGGATGACCACAGGAGACAATGGTGGAGGATTTTTCTTGAAATCAATTATTATGTTTTTAGTCTTGGTTGCACTGATTGTAAGAAAGGTAAGGGAGTACATATATTTTTTTTTAAGCAATTTAACTTTTTTCTAAAATAATAACCCCAGCTGTTAGTCTTTGTATGTCACACATCCATAAAATTGAAGGATGTTGAAAGGACAGATTCAGAAAAGTCTAGATCAAGTCCAACAGAAACCAGTACATCCTTTTAACCCTAAAGTTTTGGAATGACTCAATGAGAATCTGCCTTTTAGCATCAAACCAACACCTGTTTTCTGACATTTGCTACTTTTGTGTTTTTCCCAAAGTGGATGAGAGTCGGAAATCTAAATCCACCCCCATCATCCTGGCTGAAATCGCAAAAGAAGAAGGCCTGTGAGTATTATATTACACATTATACATGCATATTTTTAGCCTCATAGCATAATTGCTGAAGTCATATTTTTGCCCAAATTGTGTTTACTCTCCTAACACCGCTGCTTCAATTTGCATCATTGGCTGAAACCTGACAATACAATGCATTTATTTATAAAATTTACTGTATTTATGGATGTGTTGTTAGTTTTGGTTAGTTCCTTGTGTTTTTTTTTCTTTTTCCTTTTAGTTCAGGCTCCTTTTTATACCAGAGATGGAAAGTGGTGTCAGGCAGAACAAACCCCACCCCTCGCACATATTGTAGCCTATTTTGGTGTTGATCTAGCTGATGTCATCACATCTATGCGTGTGCTAATATCATATGTATGTGCCAAGTTTTAAGTACATTGAAACAAAATGTATGTTTTTATACATATGAAATTTCAGCCTTTATAAGTAAAAAAAAAAAAAAAAAAGATTTTAAAAAAATTCATAAAGTTTTTTGTTTTTTTTTTACTTTGACCTACTTTTCCCAAAATGTAATGACATCTATTTTGGGTCACTGGAAATGTATAAACCCAAACTGGTATGAATTCAGTATATAATATAATATAATAGGTATGCTGCTACAGATGTAAAATTTGTATAAGTAAATGGGGGCGGGGTTCATAATTAATTTGAACTTCGAAGTACTTTTCCAAAAATGTTATCACATCTTTTCTTGGTCACTGATAATCTATAAACCCAATTTTGCATTTATTCAACTAATAATAGTTTTGCTGCTAGAGTGTTAAGAAAAAAAAAAAAAAAAAGCAAACTGAATCAAAGACAATACAATTAAAGAAATTAAAGAGTATTAACAGAAAAAACACCCACCCAATATGTTAAAAAAACACTCTGCTACTCCTCCCAGACTGTCTTTGTACAGAGGTTGGTTCCCAGTTATCTCCAGTCTCTGCTGCTCCAACTTTGTGTACTTTTACACCTTCAACACCCTGAAGAAGCTCACCGCTGCCGGTCCACGTGGATCTAGACCTGGAAAAGACCTGCTCATTGGCGTCATATCAGGTAAAAACCCAGAGTAAAAATCTATAAAACAGAGGGATGTAAGAATGACTGAAGGGAGCTAACTGTGTGCCGTTGATGCAGGGGTAGTGAATGTGATCCTGACCACTCCCATGTGGGTGGTCAACACCCGACTGAAGCTGCAGGGGGCAAAGTTCAGAAATGAAGACCTGCAGCAGACGCAGTACAAAGGCATATATGGTGTGTTCCTGAAGATCCGATCAGTCTAATAAATCAGACGTGCTATTTGTTCTGTGCACATGTGAAACTCTGCTGTGTTTGCGTCTCAGATGCCTTCTCACAGATCATCGCCAGGGAAGGGGTGAGGACGCTGTGGAACGGGACCCTGCCCTCGCTCATCCTCGTCCTCAACCCTGCCGTGCAGTTCATGTTCTATGAGGCCATGAAGAGGAAGGCAGGAAAAGGAGGCAGGAAGGTCAGATGACAACCAGACCCTCAGATAACCATTTCTGAATCAAGAACACATGAATGAACCATGACTTACAGATTTTAAAATACATTTTCTGTTCTATATGTAAATTAAATCTATAATCAGAACTATGACGACTAAGCTAATTTTGTGCAACTAAAAAGTAAATGTTGGGTTTTACAGGAATACACAGTAGAGTCCTGTTAAGCTTATCTATTAAATTACATGCTTATTTAGATGGAGTGATTTTTTTTTCTCTAAGATAGTTTTTACACAACATAAGGGAATGATAATTGTGAAATATTGCACATTTGAACAACATAATTGCTTTTGAAGTAAAAGAAAAAAACTGAAAAATATATATATATTTTTTGCAGAAATGAACTGCAGTGGTTTGTGTCATTAAGTGAAAGCAAATGATCTGCTTTGCTCTTAAAGTGTTGTTTCTACCCTCATTAACACAAACAATATTATGTAATTTCACATTATGTCAGAATTTTTCCCCTCAGTCACTATGTAGAATAACTTCTGACTAGGACATCTGTTTTATCTTTTAACATTTTTGTCTCCAATAGTGATGCATTACGGAGCATAATAATACATTTCCATTCATTATAAAAGATAGTTGGAATTATCACCAATCAGTTTTTCACATAGAAATTTTTGTAGCAGCGGTGATGTGTCAGTAACCTAGCAAACTAGGGGGTCTGGGGTCGTGCGCCACTGGAGGAAAATTTGGCAAAATAAGCCTTTAAATTGTGATTTCTGGGGAGTTTTGCAGAAAGAAAGTGACAAATTGCGACTTACCAATCACCAGATTCAAGTTACCTTGAAATGGTCACCTCATTTAAGTACCGTTTTGTGTTGATTTTCAGGTTTAATTATAACAAAAACACACTAGAAGGAAATTTGTGTACCACTGATAAAGATTTATGTAAGCCAATTTAATTTCATTTGAATAAAATAAGGGAGCTGTTGTATTACTACTGTTTTGTCCCTCAACACTTGCTGTAGATGTAGTAGGACTGATGCATAATGTACAAAAAGTTCAATAACTCTGCCTAATAATGTCTTGTAATTATTTGCGTGTAGGTTCAATCTTTGTGCCCTTCCTCAGATATCCTCAGCAGAGATTTTCCTCATCGGAGCCATTGCAAAGGCCATCGCTACCACGGCGACGTACCCCCTGCAGACAGTTCAGGCTATTCTAAGGGTAAGTACTGTTACAAGTAACCTTTGTGTTTAGAGTATTACTATCTCCAGGGTTTACTTACTTGGGGGAGGATCAACCCCCCCCCCCCTCACTCTGGTTTTTACATCCCTACTTCTGCTCAGTGAATTTCATCCTCGGGGGGGGCAACCAACCAACCAACCAATTGAAATAACAGGCAGTTGTGACAGTTTTCTTACACCTCCATCATTAGTACTTATCGTTCACCTGAACCAAACTGTCGGCGGTATCAGAACTCACCAATGTCCCAATGCACTGTGGTGCAGTAAAGGGGGGGTAAACATGACAAATTCACAGGGCCCAGTATTTGTTGGGGCTCCAGTGGATATAGGTTAGAAGTTGGAAGAAAATTTTGTGTCAGATGCACCATATAATAAAAGCTGGACATTGAAAGTATGTAAAGTATCTCTTTCATTTCACGCCAGCGTTAGTTGTGTTAGTTATGGACCGCACCCCCACGTATGTAACTGCTGCCCCTACCCTATGTATACCTATCCCTTGACAAAAAACTCCCACCTCCCCTAGTTTTTTTTTTTTTGACAAATCGCATCCTGCCTATTTCAAATAAATGACATAACCAACTGGACGTTTCCTCCTCAGTTTGGTCAGCATAAATGTGAGGGCAATGCCGGCGTCTTGGGAAGCCTCTCCAACGTTTTGACTCTGCTCATGGAAAGAATCAAGTGAGTGTTGCCACATACATCAACTTAAATACATTCTGGAGATAGCTGTTCATACTTTACATATTTTGTGTGTGTGTGTGTGTGTGTGTGTGTGTGTGTTACAGGCGACACGGATTTCTGGGGTTGTACAAAGGCCTGGAGGCAAAGCTGTTGCAGACGGTACTGACAGCTGCCCTCATGTTTGTTGTGTATGAAAAGATCACAGCGACCACATTCAAAGTCATGGGCCTGAACAAGAAAATGAAGAAATGAGACATGGAGTTGAATACTGTGATAGTCATAAAGCCAGGAATCAGATTACACCTTTAATCAGTGTCAGAAGGATTCAGGCCTAAAACTTTTACAATATGTTAATGCGAGGACTAGTTTCAGGCGGCTGTGATATTTCCAGTCGGGCCTCTTTAATAACAAGTGGTTTCATCACTGTAGGTAAGTTCCACGCTGAGGCTGCGTTCACACTGCAGGCACAAGTGTTCTGATATTTTCACTTGTGTTGCATGTATGTTTTTTCAAGATAAATCACCCAGAATCTGATCTTTGTAACTCTGGTCCTGAATGAGATTTGATCTTTTTTTGTGTGACCTCAGTCTGAATGGTGACATGAAGCTTCATTCATTTGTAAGAAGTCACTTGCATTGTATAAATAAAAATAGAATGAATCCAAAACATCATGTAATAATAAAACACTGACCTGTACCATTTTATTGTCCAATGAATATCCATGGTTCTTAAAAGTAAGGCTTTGATTGTACAACTTTTACTTTAGTGGAGGGTTTTCACTGTGTATCAGTACTTTAACAAAAGGCAATGATCTGGAATGTGATATTGGCCACAAAAATGTGATTTTTTTTTTTTTTGTCATTGTTTGGCGTTCACATCAGAACTGAGCAGAAATGCTGGCAGTGTGAACGTAGCTGAAGTGATTTTACAGCAGGTGTGATTCATATAATCCAAACCATTACAGTATGATAGACAAGCATGGGTTACTTTAGCCTGAGTCAAAAACTAATTAGTCAACTACAGAGGCACATTTTTCTTCTTACATTTAAAGCATGTACATGTTGGAAACTGGAGGCAAAATGTATCATATATTTGCCCTCTTTCAGGAATATCACTTGCAATGACACTTTGCTGCAAATGTGCTTTGAATATGCATTCATAGAAAAGCACTATATATATATATATATATATATATATATATATAATCCATTATTATTATTATTATTATTAAATGCTGCCCATGTTACCAGCTTTTACTTGATGAAACATATCGCATTCAACTAAACCACCTGATTCCTCTTCACCCTCTGTGTCTTATGTTTTTAACTCTGAATTCACTGAAGTTTGCTGTTTTAGAAGATTGACTTGTCATAAATTTGTTATCCTTTTTTTTAAGTGCAAAGTTATAAAAACTGACCAGTAATAACAGAAATGACATAGTTTACATATACTGCAACTACCTTCCTGTCAGTTCAGTAGTGGTATGATTTTAATCAGAATATGTTAATTTAATATAAATGGGTGTGAACAGTTACATGTGTATAAATACTGGAGTTGGTGCCAAGTGCCTCGAACTGATATCACTGAACTACTACTACATAACTTAGTGCTGTGACTGTTGATGTAGAGAAACCCATGATGCACTGGTGTGTTCATCTACTGTCCTCACGACTACTCCGGTCAGTGTGAACACGGTCTTGCAGGTGTTCGTTGTAGGTTGAGGTAGTCAGGGCTTGCATTAATTTACAGTGTTCAGTGTTAACTCCACACTTATTGATCTGATTTTGTGTTTGTTTTCACTCTAAACTGAGATCTAGTTAAAAACCAGATTTGAGCTCCTTCACAGTTAACTTATCTTTGTTGTGACTTGAGTTTGCTTTTATACTTTTCTGCTGAAATTATAATATGCTGCAAAACCACTATATATATGTTAATAATGAAAGCTAAACCATCATCCATGTTGTGGATTGACTTTTCTCAGACCTTGTTTCACAGGTGCACTTAAATAAGTCTACAAGAGGTCCAAGATTAGCTGCTATTGTGTGTGACTATGGAGTAAGACAAAAAAAAAAAAAAAGACAAAAAATGGATACTTTGAATGGCAGATGTATGAAACAGCAAAAAAAACAAAACAAAACAAAAAAAACCCCACAACAAAGTTTGACTAATTCAGCCAAAGTAAAAGGACCAAACAAGTGCATTTAATGGTTAAGGAGCTCAATTCTGGTCAAGCTTTTTACTGTCTTCTGTATGTCATTCATTCCTTTTTGTAAAGTTTAGACAACAACTTGACATCTTTGTACTGTTTTGGAAATTGTTTAATATGAAAATACTTAAAACAAATCTTACTTGAAGTCCTCTTCATGTATTTACAAACCACAGTTAACTTAACACATGAACATATTGTTTTCACAAGTTAAATTATTGATGTAACACCAAAATAAAGTTTGAATACAATAATAATGCTGTTTCAAAAGTGATGGATTTTTTATTTTTTTTTAAATCACATTATATTCCATGACAAAGTTGCTTCTAAAGGTAATGGAGAAGTATTTTCATTTACAGTAAATGAATTTGTGAATTCAAAGTAAAACTATATACATCAAATATAAAAGAATTTTGGTAGAAAACGCTCCATTGGAGATTCACATTTTACATACAGTCCTACTTCAAAATCAGGGCTGAGTGTGTGAATCTGGTCTTCTGGTCATCTCGTCAACATACCAGTGAGGAAGGAAGGAAAACTCAGAGTCCCTGTGGACGGAGTAGGTCACATCTCTCTGGGGTTCCCAGGAGAACAAGTATACCACACTGAAAGAGCAAAACAAGTCAGTGAGGGATTCATTCATTTCATTCACTTATTTGTTAAGAGAAGAAAACATTTAAAAACAACATATGTGGACAAAGAACTGACAGAGCAAATACATTAATAAATAGTGATCAATACAATATGGCGATTACTCTACACTAGTAACAAAATGAACTCAAAAAGTATTGTTTAACTATTTGTTGAAATACAGTCTATCACGTCCACTCACCGAGGATCGTCTTCAGTAACCACTCGCTTCACAAAAGACAGGAAGTCACTGCAGAAGTTCATGCAGACGGTCGGCTTCCAGCAGTTGTACTCATTCTGACAACATACAATAAAGAGGGTTTCAGTGTTACATACCAGTGTCAGTAAGTCTACATTTAGCAGCTGAAAGATGGTCATTTATTTCTTGCAGAAACACATTGTACCTTGATCAGCTGTGAAATTTTAGAAATGTGAAACGTCTCCACAGCAACAACTACGCCATCATGATCCCGGAAACCAGCTACGACACGAGGGACCCCGGGTAGAAAAGACTGGGCCCACCACTTCAGCAGTTTGAACCTGCGTACCAACCAAACACAGAATGTGCCAAATATCACATCAACACACCATGAGAAGTAGGGGTGTAAGAAAATGTTAGTTTCAAAGCATTTCATTCATGACACTGGATATTTTTAGATATTTATTCAAATTCAGACAAATCAGAGGTTCATTTTTCTTTTTTGTTTATATTTTTGGAAATCCCTGTTTGCTCTGTTGTTTATACACTAAAAAAGTAATATTGTGATGTTGCAGGAAATGCATGTAGTTTTTTTTTTTAAACAGATAACACTGTTTTATTAAATAATGATTATGTCAAGCATCCCAAAGCATTTTTTACTGTCTGAAAGAGGCAGATGTTAGTTCCTTTGATAGAATTGCACAAAAATAACATTGACCAGATTCTTAAACTGTTATGTCTGTAAAACATAATTTTATTTATGTGTGTGTGTGTTTTGTACTGGTAAAGCCAGATGTTAAAACTTTATTTATCCAAATACTGCACTTTTAAGTTTTTGCAGAGGAAAGTTTTGTGATATTGCACTAGATCCTGTTCTGATCAAATAAAAACATGTTTAGTGTTGATGCATATTTCAAAGAATCAAAGTGTTTGATTGAGATGTTGAGGGTTTCCCTGGACAATTAAAATCTTACTTTGCCACCCACACTGAATGCCAAGAGAATAGAAGATGTATAAAAATTTTACTACAATATAACCAGGAAATTAATAACAAACAGAACAAAGTAGCATTTAAGAATGGCACGGCGCAGAAAATAAGCCTAAAAATATATATATTCAGATTATTTATTTCTGGTGTAAGTACATTTTCCTAGGAAATAATCCTTTAAAAAAAAGAAACAAAAAAAATATTGCCGTGTTCAATCATGTTCCTAGTTTTGTGATTTCTGTCATATCGTCATACACAGTTACACACCCTAATGAGAAATGAAGTGCTTTGTCAGACACGTACCTGTGTAAGTTACTGCGCTGTTTGGGGGTGCAGATCTCTGCAGAGGTTTTCAACTCAACGTAGCAGGCAGGAGGAGCCGGAGCTTTGGGGTCTTTATCTCGGCAGTCGACCTCACCAGAAAACAGAAGTCTGTGATCTGCGAGGCGAGTCTGCACTACTGTGCAAAATGCCTCATTAGTGTTCACCACCCCACTTGGGTCAGGGGAACCGTCAACGTCGTCTAAAGGAATGAACAAGAGCCAAAGTCAGGAGTTTTTCTAAACCTCTGTTTCATTCAATTCAGTACAGATTGATACAAAATTAGGGGATTTAGTGATTTGTAATAGTGGGCTATATTTGTGTGTGATTTATACAGTATTATCAGATATGTGTGCAATGTGCTGCTGCATTTGACAAGTAATTTGTGCCAAAAACATTAATGTTAGAAAAAAAAATACTCTCGTTAGTCAGAATTACATCAGCAAGTTAATCATTAACATGCTTCTTTATTTTATACAAATTATAACCACTGACAGGCAAGTATAGCAACCCAATGAAAGGTGAATATTATGGTTTATAGGTGTATATGCATTTTTCGACTGTCACCCGCACAGCACATCATTAACAGCAAACATCAGTAGAGAACATCTACAGTGAACGTTGCCTAAAGAGGGGATGTTGCATCCAAAAAGACCCTTACACTCCTACAAAAGACTATTCACACTTTTGCCCTCAGGATGGTGATTCCAGTTCAGAAATAGCTTCTACCTAGTGGCACTTCAACTCTGAACTCTGACCCCAAGAACACACTTCTAACACCCTTAGAGACAAACCTTGGACTCTGTCTTCAGTCATTACCTCTGTGTGCACAAAGAACTGGCTGCTGATGAGGTGAAGTTAGTTACATGATCATATTAACCCTTTAAGTGCCAAAGTCACAATATTGCAATAAGTAACGTAACTGAATGAAACAGGCAGTCTTTCCAAATCTTAATATCAAAAGTGAATATTTAAAAAAAAAAAGCCCGAAGGGTCAATAGTATATTGACATATTTGGATTATAACTGCTTTTAACTGATCTTTTGTAATAATAAAAACAGATGAATTCAGACAAGAACTGGATGAACACCAAAAAATGAAACTAGTTCAGGTTCTGTTTACTGTATAATAATCATTATCTTGAAGCGAACTAAACTGAAATTAAATGATATGGACTTTACTACTATGACTAAATGTAACACCAAATTGTTAGTAATTGTAGAGATCAACAACCAACATTTAGAGATACATTTGTGGCAAATATTAACCTATCTGCATTAAAAAATGTTTTTTATTTAATAGTTTTCACACATTATATCCCTTTCTGATAAAACCTTTTAAATACATGCTTTGAAAATTAAACATATGGTTTCCAGCTGAGTGGACATGCAACTCCATGAAAAACAGGTTAATTAAAAAAATCCAATCACATTGTTTTTTCATGCCTAAAGAGGAATAAAAACACTCAGGGAAGAAAAAGTTTGACTAAGGTCCTCATAATATATATGTGTGTGTGTGTGTGTGTGTGTGTGTGTGTGTGTGTGTGTGTATATATATATATATATATATATATATATATATATATGAAAGGGTTAAAATCTTGGAATCAACTGTTAGAGTAATTCCAAAACTCCACTAAATGCCTTTAACTGAAAGTCTAATCAAATTATTTACGCTATTTTAGCAATATTTATTCTGAGTTTTTACACAGAACCTTGTAAATGATAAATTTGAATAAATAAATGTTCTTTTCTCATTGTATCGTTGATCAGCCCATACTCGTCAATTCATTTATTTAATCAGATAAAAAAGCAGAAATGCTCATCATCATAAAAATTTGAAAATCAGATCCAATAAACAGTCAGTAATCACTTTACACAAAACAATATACTGTAATATTATAATGAAAGCATATCTACCTGAACAGGCGTACTGCTCAAACTTGTATCCCCAGTACATCATTTCCTCATGCTTCTCAGTGCGATTCTCACGATCCCTGCGAGCAGCCTCCGTTTCCACTTCACTGATGTAAACCGTGCCTTGAAACCTGGTGACGGCCAGCATCCAGCCCTCCCGTGTCTCATAGGGTGTACAGAGCAGCTTTGTCAAATGACCACGCCATGTCACAAAGTCAAAATCGATAGCACTGGAAAGAATACAATGATATCCATGAAGAGACACAGTTATTGTTGGCTGGAGTTTTGAACGTGTGGTGTTTTTGTCTAGAGACTTTTGACCCTTGTATAGGCCTACTACATATGACACTTACGATGATGAGGCTGTGGCCGCTTTTGAATTGAGCTTTGATCTGTTAGACACGATCCACCTCAGGATGTGGTCCAGCTTCTCTTTAAGGCTTTCATCTCTCTTTGTAAAGCGGTCCTTGTATCCATCCCTCAGATCAAAGTTAGGATTCCTGTCAGGTTCTACATAATATCTCATCTGCCTCCCGTCATTAAAAAATCTTCTGTTACAGTCGAGGGAAAAACATCCTATTTCTACAGGCTGTTTGTACAAAGGAAAGTCTTTTTCATACAGCTCCCTTCTGGTGCTCAGAGATCCAGAGTTGGGTGTATATTTTCCTCCAAATGACCTGGACTGAGACTGATAATGGTGGTGGTCATCTAATTTTCTGTTCTTTACCTCACGGTAACTTCTTCCATCATCATTTCTCTCTGTTTGATATTCCAAGGGGCGCTTGTAGCTGGACTTGGGATTGTGGGATCTGTAGGAACGTTGGTCCATTACAGCCTAGTGGAAAAAACAGAAAAATGAATTTAATAGATATCTGGATCATTGCTGATCTCCCTGACAGTCTTGGTTTTCTTAAGTCTAAAATACTCTTCATCATTATCCCTTGTGTTATTACTAATGTCATTTTAACCCATTCCCACTGTTGCCACAAAAGTTTTAAGCTGCAATCTTTCCACACTAAAAAAAATTCTGTCTGTAACTATAATACAGCTCTGGAAAAAAAAGAAGAGACCATTGCAATTTCCTCTGAAATCAGCATGTGTGCATGTATGACAGCCATCCCATTCCTGTATCTGTTGCATCCTAACACAAGCACATCTTATTCTACTGAATAATAATCCATGTCTTATCCAAGAAGTATAAAAACCACTATAGACAAAAACAGTGCTATTACTACAGCAAAAGTAATTGGAATAAAAACTAAATCTTGAAAACTACTGGACTTCTGCTCTGACAATGTTCCAAACTTTGAGGACTGGTTCTTCTACCAGTTCAATGCTCCTGGACTCAGCAGGTCCATAAAGGTGTGGATGATGGACCACCAGATGAAGACCCTGTCATAACCAGCCCAATTTCCAGACCTAAAGCCACTTTGAAAACTTCTGGAGGAACATGGATGGTCACAAACTATGGAACATGTTTGAGCTTCTTGAATTTCTCCGCCAGGAGCTGCATAAAGTCATCCAACAGTAATGGAGGAGAGAAAAGATACGTGAAAGATGTCACTGGAAATCAGGAATATTCCCACAAATATTCATGTGTGAACTTCTACCACGTTACAACATTGTGTAGTTTAAAAATTAATATGAACTGGTTTTATTTGCATTATTTGAGGTCTGCATGTTTTTTGTTGTTTTGACCATGTGTCATGTTGTGCAAATACATGCTTTAAAGAACAAAACTTTTTCTTGGAATCTGTGAGAAATGTCGGTAGTTTAGAGAATAAAACAAAAACGTTCATTTTACTCACACATACCTATAAATGGTAAAACCAGACCAAGTCATAATTTCGCGGTGGGATCTTTTTTTTTTTTTTTTCCAGAACTGTATTTACCTTTTTTAGGCTAAAGAAACACGTGCATGTTATCTGTCCATAAACACCAAGTAAAACGATAATCTTACCCACATTTTTCAACAATTTCGCCAGGGATTAATAGAGTATTCTGATTAAAATTATATTAATAAATACCTTAATAGCTAGAATATTTTGTGTGTTTTTTTTACTTTTTATCATGTACTTATGTTTTAATTGTAATTGTGTGTTTTTAACCTGTCTCTTTTCCATTTTTGCAAAGCATTGTGGATTTCTGTGTATAAAATGTGCTACACTAATAAATTTGCATTGCTTTGCCTTACTTTCTTGCTATTATAATACATTTCTTAGCCACAAAACGCATCATGTTAAATCATATTAAAAATAAATTTTACCTACCTTAGGTGCATACAAACATAGGTTAAAAAATTACGGTAAAAGCCACAGAAGCTGGCTGAGTTAATTTTCTATTAATGTCATGACTTCGATTAAATACAAGCGGCTAATAGTGGTGTCAGTAAATTTTAGAAATAAAATAAAAACGTTTTTACAACAAATACATGGGTAGCTAGCTGCTTTCTTAACAATGCTAACAACACGCTAACGCTACTTCCGGCAGGCAGTGTAACCTCCAGTCCGCTAGGTGGTAGAAGTTAGCTACATGTTCGTACTGACAAGGCGTAAAAGACGACTTTTCAACTTAATCTTTTGAGGTGCTGGCAATTTTTATGGTATTGAATGGGACCAAGGCAATGCGATTTCTTTATTACATATATTACAGGGTACAGGTAAGTGTTTAAGTGCTTTTACGGATTTATGTTTTCCTTCTTCTCTTTGTTATTAGCTAATGCAACTGACAGAACAACTGTTTGCTAGCTGGGCTAATACTGCCAGAAATGGAGGAGAAAATTAGTTTATAATGGCTTTAATTGTGGGAAATAAAACTCACGCTCATGTCCTAGATAAAACAATAGAAACGGGAATCTCAGACAATAAATATGCCTGAATTGTATGTCTTTTGAGTCAGTCGTTGCTACATTAAAGTAATCTAAATTAACAGGTGACAGGGCTAAATGCTGGTTGTTTTGATTTCTTTACCTTATGCTACATTTCTACTTCAGGAATGAACCGGAAACGTGCTCTGATTTTGGACACATTTAATACAAAGAAAAGAAAAAATGGGACTGAAAAGTTTGGGACTGTCAGTGATGGGGAGGGTACGTATTTTTTTTAGGCACACATCTTATAGGTACATTTGTTAAAACTGATGAGCGAATTCCAAAGCGTTAATGTCTTACAGGACCAACAGATATCAGATCCACACTGGAGTATCTCATGACACTATTCCCCAGAAAGGTCTTCAATGATGCCTTACCTCAGATTGTGTTGAAGCACCAACTCTACAGTATACACAATGACAAGACTATGGTGGATAGGGAGTTGGTAAGAAGCTGCAATCAGTTTGTATGGATTGGACTTTGACTCTCCAACAACCATAACTTGTCTTCCTCTATGTGGTTTACAGAATAAACTGCGGGAACAAGGAGAGTTGCTGATGTTCCAGTTAGGCTTTGATGCAGAAGCTTTCGGGCTGGTTTTTGCTTCAGATTACAAGGCCAAAGTGTTGGCAGGACAGGAAGGCAGAGAGACACAAGGGACGGTGCAGAAGTTCTTGGATAAAGTGGTGGCATTTTGCACAGAATTGAGCTTCAGCAAAGACAAGATGCTCCAGGAGTTCCTTTTCACGGATTCTGAGATAACGTATGAAAAAACTTCAAAATCATCTCTTTACAAAGATAAAGAGTTTTTTTTTTTTTTTGCCATTTACACAGGTACATTACAGTACAAGTACATTAGAACCTGTGCGTTACTCTTGAGTTAAGGAAAAAAATGGAAATGTACAGTCTGAGGAATGTACATGTTAAAAAAAATAGTTAAAATCTAAATAATGGGAAAAGATAATATACGTATATACACACACAGGAGTCAAAAGAAATTTGAACTATGTTAAAAGTAACATACTATTAGCTTAAAAAGAACATAAATATTGCACCTTGAACATGATCAATGAAATACTGTAAAATAATCTCATGGTTCCTGTTAAAATAAAATATTATCAGAAGACTGGATATTTATTTCAAACTACAGGCAAAGACTAGGTTTTTCAAGATATGTTAAGCTGAAAAATAGAAAGTTTGTGTCTAAAATCATGCGTAATACATCTACAACTTTAAATCCACAACATTATTTCTATAAACTGGACATTAATAACAGCTTTTCCTCTTATTTGTTGGAAAGCTACCCTCAACCAACAAAAAAGCTGCAAATTTTGTAAACAGAGCCACAGTTTATGAAAATACCTGGACAACTTGTCAAATGCATTTTTAACAATCAGCACATACTTTGTTTTCTGACCATCCAGACAGTTGGTGAAGTCGGGGGTCCTGACTGTGAGGGACGCAGGCAGCTGGTGGCTGTCTATCCCCAACTCTGGCAAATTTACCAAGTACTTCATACAAGGTGTGAGGAAAAGTTGGAGAAAAGCTCAACGATACTTTGCTCAAATTATATCAGATAATCAATGAGTATCTAAGCTGTGAACACTCTTTGAGTCTAAATGCAGTTGTTTTTTGTCAGGGCGTAAGGCGGTGCTCAACATGGTGAAGAAATCGAAATATGGTGAAGTCTTAAAAACGGACCTAGAGGAGCGACGAACAACTGCACATGTGAAATTCCATATGAAATACCACGTTCATGATATTGTTGGTGCTGAACTAGTGGACAGGTATGTTTTATATTGAGTTTTAATCCATGGCCAACTGTTTCATCTGCCTGTATTTTCATCTTAACTCACACCAATTTGACGTTAAGTCACTCAGTGGTTTCTTATTTTTTTTGCAGCATACAAACAACTTCAGGGATATTGTTGCGATTTGTTGATTCCTGAACCACTAACAGACAAGGCTCCAGATTGGACTGAAGAATTGAAACTATGAATATGAGAAAGTGACTTAATTTAAGATTTTTTTTTTTTGTGCCAAATGTGTTATAAAACCTTGTGGGTTTGTGAATGAAGAGATGTATTTACATGACCTTGTCAGGTTTTCAATTATCTTGTAATAAAAATGAAATTATTTTCAACAATGTTGAAACATTGCCTTGTGTGGTCTCATTTGTCTGAATTTCAACTTGTGATTGTGTCCGGTTTCAGGGAGTCTTTCAGTCACAAAATGACACATTTACACTAAACTAATATTAAATTACTGAGCCATTAAAAGTACAGGTACATACAGGTTAATTCTCCTGTCAGTGCCCCTCACCTCTGCCACCTTCAATGGCAGCTCACTGCTCATGTGAGTTATGTGCTAATACTAATTGTTAATGCTGGATACCGTATTACAATGGGTAAAATGCAAAGACTAGATTTCAGCAGGTGATTGATTATTTACAGGCAAAGATCTCTGTTTTTCCCACATCACAATGAAGAAGCATATTTTCAGCTGTATATTGCCTCTGGTATGCATACTGTGTGTTTAGAACGTAACCACTGTGACAGAACAAGGCAGTAATTCATTAATCCATTATATGGTTTGCCCTCGTTACACTCCCTGGTTTCATTCAGTTCATTGCTTGCTCAGTCTACTGAGCAGAGGTCAGGCCAAGTAGGTTTGAAAACAGATTTACTTTTAAAATGCATGCACCACAGAGGAAGAAAACCTGAGTCTATTTTTTTGGACTTTATTGGCTTTTTCAAAAAGTGACAATAGCTTTTATTCATAAAACTAAAGAGTCACAACATTGGCTTGAATTAAAGCACAGCTTGATGTCTGAATACAATACAGATGAGCAACATGTACTTAACCCCTGATCTAGTAGTTCAAATACATTTGTAAATAGGCAAAAATATAACTGTAGCAATTCTAATCTTAGTTTTCAGTATATGTTGCACATACATGCTATCAGCATTAATTACAAAAAGCTAGGCTTGTAGGGAGATTAAGGTAGCGTTAACTGTAGAGGTAATAAACAAACGATATTCATAGTGTTAGTTTAACAATACAGTGAGTGAAGTGTAACTTCTGTAAAGAGAGATAAAAAATAGTAAATCACATGATTATAACAAAAGATACTACACCATAACCGACAGTAGCTTTGTTACTGTTATTAGCAGGCATAAATGCTCTTCTTAGTGACATTGCTTAGCCAGTAGTGATGCTATTCAAATCTGCTGCACAAAGGTTTTCTGATAAATGCCCACAGAGCTTTAAAGGTGCTCATTTCCCACCACCAAAATACCTAAATAGTTCTAACCCATTTTATCTAAGAAAGGTTGGAGCTTTGCACTTGGGCAGCGATACAGTTTAGACACTTGCAGGGAAATGTTGCAGGAAAGGAAAAATTATCAATAAGTCGACAGGTCCAATGGAAGCCAAACACTTAAAATACTGGGTCGTTTTCATTTTAGGGGGGTAATAGCACTGTTGGTGTCAGCAGACCTGCTTCTAGTCTGAAGGTTCAGTACATTTCAGGTGCTGTTCAGTCTGTGAGAGTGACTTAAGAATCATGTGCTAAGACTGAAAACTACTGTTAAAAGGGTTATGGTACATGAACAGTAATTTGCGGCAAAAATAACTTCACAGATGTTTACTATGAGTTCCTTGTTGATGATGCAATGACATGACAGCCTTTGCATGTGAACGTGAAATTAATAAATGCTTCTGATCCTGCAGCTGAGCAAAATGCAGCACACAAAAGCAAACTGTCAGCTGTGGTAAAACGGTTTTGAGACAAAAGAACAAAAAGTTTTCCTGTCAGCTAAAATACAACTTTTCTGCAGAATGTATTTGGCAATATTTCTTCCACTTAAAACAAACAACTACGACTGTAAACAAAAAAAAAAGGACAAGGTGGACAACCAGTGGAAGAACGAATTGAAAACATTCCACGGTCTGTTTTACAAAACATCCAATCCATTTTCAGAAGGCCTCAAGAGTTTCATTATTTCATAGACTCATCTATACAGTAAGAATGGAGTGACGTTAAGGGAAAAACTGGGGTCTATACCCAATCTCTTTAATCTGACCCTATGCCCAATTTATCATGGAACTAACTGCTTTAACTGCTGAAGCTACAATTATGGAAGGAAAGACTCTGAAGTACATAGTTTTTGTGTGTATACTGATGTGTTTCTCTTGTGTCTGTAGCCACCCTCGTCGCTAGCGATCATGTTCCACTGTAACCGTTCCAATGGAGGAAGTCTTAGAGGAGAGAGCACTTCTTCCTCTTCTTCTTGACGGGTGGGGGGCAGAGGACAGCCCGGATGGCCTCGTCAAACACAGTTTTAAGGCCACGTTGAGTCAGGGCTGAGCACTCCAGGTACTTGACAGAACCTGAAACAGCACATAAAATGTGATTTAGGAGTTAAAAAGATTTTGGCACACTGACATAGCACAAAAAAACTACATTTGGCTGATGGTACATAGTTGTGCAAATAAATGCAATGAACTACTCATTTTATTTTTATTACGCCCCTTAAAATACAAGCAAATTGAAGGCTATTTACTGATATTGAACAGTGAAACACCATTTGCCTTCTATACTTTGTAAACAAAAACTGCACATGGTAAATATGAAATAACCTGAAGTTTGAAATCATGACATTCAAGTAACATACTAATAATCACAGGTTAAGATGGAATGACAAATCAATTTGGCCAACAGGATGCTTTACAAATTATCCATGTCGGCTCTGGTGGTAAATGATGGTCGTTATTTGGCTTCTGAATTAGAATCATGGACTGTAAAAGTAAATAATATCTCAAGGAATAAAACTAGATTTGTTTTTACAGTTAGCTTGATGTTCAGTCATCCAAATAAATTAAGTCAGGTATTTGGAGATTTTACTTTATTTAGTTCAACACTTATACACTTAGTAGCTCATTAGGATCATTTATTTTTTTGGCAAACTGACTGGGAGGAGGGTCATGCCAACCTATGGTTATTATATCAACCTTTAAATGACAGAACTATAATTACAGACAATAGAAGTACTTCTGATACAAAAGTCATTTGCCATCCAAATGAAGTTAATTAGACATTTCATCCAATTCAATTACAGTGTTCAAGTGTTCATTTGTGTGTGATCTGCAAAAAGTAGCAAAGCCTCGGCCATGTGCTAGTCTCCCATCATTTAGAGAAAATAACCATTGCAGCCTTGCTAGAGATATATCATAAGCCAAGAATGATCTCCCACACAGATTTTGCTTTGTTTTTCCACAATTATATGATTGAGACCTGAGGAGGCGGTCCTTTGAGTTTGTTGATCATTGCTGTACGTATAATTCACACTTCTTTCTCCCTTTTACAAGAATAAATTGTCCATTTTAATTCACATTCTGGTTTCCAGTGATATTATATTTAACACACACAGTTTGCCTTTTACACGTTGTAAACAAAACTGCACATGGCAAATATGAGATAACCTGAAATTTCAAATAATAATAATAAATTCAATAAATAAAAAATGAATAACATATAAAATCCTAATGACAAATAGAGATGAACCAATTAATCAATTTGATCAAGACAATGTTTCATAAACTACAGGTACAAACTCCAGCAGTGGATGATGTTATTCGGCTTCTGATCCGGAATTACCGCCTGACTGTAAAAGGAAATAATACCTCAAAACCTAAATTTTGGCACAAAACAGATTTTTTTCCCCACTTGATATTCAGTCATTCAGATAGAATAATTTAGGTATTTGGAACTTTAACTTTGTTCAGTTTGTCAAACTGAGTGGGAGGAGGGGTCATGCCAAATTATGGTTATTATATCAACCTTTAAATGACAGAACTCTAATTACAGACAATAGAAGTGCCTCACCGTGGAAAATGATGTGGATATAGCTATTGAAATACAACATTTGTATTACATTCACCAGCTCTTTTTATCCAGGTGAATGTAAATGATCATCAGGATTATTACAGTGCTGCAATAAGACCATTATGTACTCATTTTGATAGAGAGCAGACCTAAAACTTCTTAAACTATGGTTTAAGTATTTCTAAGCCCGAACGTCCCATTCTAATCTGTCAATAAAAACTATAAAGATGAACAGCAGTGTTACCAATCTCTTTGGCCATGGCCAGGCCTTGGGGGTAGGTAATTGGAGACAGCTTCTTCTCCTTCAGTTTCTCTATAGTGTCCTTGTCATCTCTCAGATCCAGTTTGGTACCCACCAGGATGATGGGGGTGTTGGGACAATGGTGCCTCACCTCTGGGTACCACTGCAAGCAGAACATGATGATGATAAATCTCCTATTCCTGGGGTGTTATGTTAAACATTCAAAGGATTAACAAGTGGAAATAACAGATGGGCAAATAACAAGATGGTGTCTGGAATAAAAAAATATACCAGTAATTTCATCCCATGTTTCTCTGGGCTGCATCGGCTAAGTTGAGGTAAATTACTGTCAATAATCAAGTCAGGAATAATGTGAAACCTTAAGTGTTTAATTGAAAAGACAGTGCCTCCACTCAAGATGCAGTTTTAATTGTGTTATGAAACAGGATAGGAGTTTTATTTTACACTTCAGCATTGCAGGATGTAGTGGTTGGCTGATTAAAAACACTTTGTCATGCCCCAAAAGGGATGGATATGGCATGGTGATACTGTAGTAACTCACCTTGGCACGGACGTTTTCGAATGAGGCAGGACTCACAAGCGAAAAGCAGATGAGAAACACATCCTGGGGGAAAAAAACAATGCAATCAGAGCCTATAACAATCACTTCCTTCAGAGAAAGAAATGCCCTCCTGTGTTTCTGCAGCAGAAAGGCGTGGCGTTTTCTTTAGCTCCCTCTAACTTCCTTATTCATCCTACACTTAACTTAACAGATGGATTATGTAACATCATCACCCACATTAAAACATGCTTTAGGACAAATATCACACAACTCAAAGAACCATAATTGCTGCAGTATAATACATCATTGTCTGACTGTCAGTAATTGTACCGTCTGTGGGTAGGAAAGTGGGCGGAGTCTGTCATAGTCTTCTTGGCCTGCTGTATCCCAAAGGCCCAGGTTCACGGGCTTCCCGTCCACCATAACATTGGCAGAGTAGTTGTCAAACCTGATGGAATTCACATAAAAATGAGTTTAACCCATCAGACTTCATATAAAGACATTAAAATACCACCAAAATAGGTAATAATGCAAAGTTTTGACTCTTTATAAGTATAAAACTACCTCCATCACCCTCAATTTCCTGTTCTGCCCAAAAGATCAATAAAGTTCTATAAAATTTAATTACCCGTTGTTATACTGTGCATCTCTATCCACTTCTTCAAAACAACTTATAAACAAACTGTGGCTCTTCAGAACCACAGTTATGTTTAGTGGTTACTATCTGAACAGTCCGTGCCACAAATGCAGTGACACAAAGCAACTAAGCTGTTACAGTCACAATCAGATATGCAGTCACCTTTCCTCATACCTTCCAAAAACATCTTTTTTACGCAACTATTGTAAGGCTTTGTTACATCCACAGTTGTTAGTCCAATCTGTTCTGCCAACAGCTACAAATCCATCTATAAAGTAATTCAAGAGTAAGATGCAATCTGCTCAATAAAATAACTGGACAGGAAATGGTAGTAATGAAAAAGAGTGGATGTAAGTCATGTGACCCACTAGTCTTACATGAATTATTCACACTGGATTACTGTCCAAGATACTCACACTGTGGGGATGTACTCTCCAGGAAAGGCATTGGTGGTGTAGCTGATGAGCAGGCAGGTCTTACCCACAGCTCTGGAAAAAAAGAACAGAGAATAATGACACTTTTCTTTTTGGGATTTCATAGCAGGCAGCTGTGGATCAAACAATGATATTTTATTTAATCCTTAATATATCACTTATGTTTCTAAGTACCTGAAGAACACAATGAGATAATAGTATATGAATGCCTTGTTTTCCTCAGCAAATTGATCAAAACTGAAAGATATTAATATAAATGATCTTTTATATGATTACAGATCTCCTACTAAATAATAATAAATAATGACTTATAATCAGTTATCACACTAGCTATAACTTAATTCCCGTAAACCCACTTTTATATAACAAGTCTTTTATATTTGTGGTTACACGATTTCTGGAGGCCCTAAGGTGCTGTGCTAATGTGGAGGAATCCTAGGATTTTGTGGGGCTTAGAGATCTAAATGTCGTATTTAATCAAAATATCTTCACATAATTTTACAATATTATGATTGCAACATTTACTATAAAGTCACGAGTTGTAATGTTTTCATATTATACTCATACGTACAATGGGATAAGTATAAGTAAAGACTTTTCTGGTTGATTTTATCTAATTTCATTTGATTAAATTCTATCATTTTTTATATATATTGTTGCCGTTTCTGTTTTTTCTTTTTGTACTATGCACTTTGAAGTTTGATGTCAAATGTAAAGTATGTGACACATAAAATGTATTATTATTATTATAAGTAGGCAAAAATATGAATAAACTATTGTAAGCATAATGTCCTGAAGTAAGTGTTTCATTATATTAGAGTGAATGCACTGACTGCCTTAAATATAATAATCTGAATTGATTTAGATTTTTTAATTTAGCTAATTATTGATTCTAGCACAGCGAGCCTTATAACACTGAAATCACTACAAACACATATCTCACTGGAAACAAAATGTAAAATGTGAGTAAAATGAATACCATTAGCAGTGTGAATGTTTAAAAAAAAAAAAAAAAAAAAAAGAGGAAAACATTGGATTACTTTGTTATTTGGCTAATATGGTATGAAAAAACACATAGGCTATAATAATAATAATAATATAGGGAAAATGGGCTAAATTTGGTTTTGATGCTTGTAAAGATGATAAAATACAACTTCCCTAATTTTGATTTTATAGTTATTATTGGTTTTATTGTGATTGTAATATGCCACTTCAATTTTTATTCTTATTTCAGTTACCCTTATTAAGGTATTTTCTACTTTCCTTATTGTTGTTAATATTCTGTATTACTTGCATATTAGCACTTTATAACCTTGCTGTGAGAAAAATTACAGACATGACATGACAGACATGGTTCCTTAATGAGGAAGTTTATCTAAGGGAGTTCATTCGTCTCATCTACTACTATGATATCCTTGAACAAAATGAAAATGTGAAATAAATACAGAAATGACTCGGTTCCTGCGGTATTCACCACACCCATATCACCACGTTATGACTGTATTTAACCTCCCATGTCACCACACATGGGAATGACAGCCTTAATTTATTTTTTTAATCTTTTGCCAATTGTGAGCTGTGTTCTCCAGGTTTTGTTGTCCTGAAACGTTAAGGAAAACACCCCATTTGTGTAACACAGTAGTGCGTTCACCCAGCAGTAAACTACATACCTCTGAAATGACACAGACATAAACAAGGAGCTTTTTCTAATCTCCCAACTGAACAGCAACTCTTACCAAATGCAATATTAAAGTGTGGCTTTAGACGGATAGGTGATGTCTGAGTCACCCAAGAGCGAGGAAAACAATGTCATCGGGATAACTTATGCGAAACATTGGACAACTTAGCCATTCGTATTTTAGCTATGTTTTAGGGGGGAAAAAATCAAAATATGGTTTGGTGAGATTCATTAATATTCACTAAAGGTGCATATTGTAGTCGTGTAACATAAACAGGTAGTCGTAAAGGCTTGATAGCTACATTAACTTTGGAGGAAAAGGCTTTAACATGAGCTAATATGTTGACAGCATTTCCTATTACTGCTCTTTTAAGTTACAATGGTAATAAAATAGCGGAGGCACAGATTAGTTGTCAGCTAAATCAGCATTTGCAAACTCACCCGTCTCCGACAACGACACACTTTATGGCCTGCATTGCGCCGCAGCTACAGGAATGCTAAGTTAGCTTGGAACCAGCTAACGTTAGCTCACAACTCTCTTTTCCTTTGTCCGGAATTGGTCGCTGGAAAAGTGTCCGAACAGCGTGTCTTTACCGGCCTTTGGCGTTACAGCGGAACTCCTGAGATGTGGAACCGCTTCTCGGAAACTTACTGTAACTTATCTGTCACTTTTAAACAACTTTACTCAGAAATTCCCTCGCAACATTCCCATGCTTTCGTGGGCTGATCTGAAAGCTATGAAGCAAAACAGCGGCCACCACCCCTAAGGAAAAAAATGAAGTTATCCATCGCGAGCAGATGGTGCATCCGGTGCTTTGGTTGGACACGCCCACAGAGGGTACGACCCCAAACGGCTTCGACAAAACCAGCGAGGCAGCCACTGTTTGTTATAATGTACAGTATAATTAAACCAGGTGTTAATAGTTTAAATAGTTTATTCGTATTCGACTATTTAAAACTGCTAATTAAAAAATGGACTATTTAGAGTGTGACACAAACACCCGGAAATTACGTCATATGACATAGGGTTTTTGTGAGTGGAGAGTATTCTTCCAGGCTTTTTTCCCCCTTTTCTTTCATTGCCTCCAGAGAGCCAGCAATGCATTTTTGTCCTCAATAGTGAACAAGAATTTTGCACCTTTACTTAAAATGATGAAATTCTTGTCCTTATTTACCATCCAGCACAAATGAAAGAAATTAAGTGTTAGAAGAATCAACATTTTTATTGAAAGGGGTCAAACATATATATTTATTGGTTTAATATATATATATATATATATATATATATATATATA
>JAPSES010000069.1:5601255-5612166 GCA_029822895.1 Maxillicosta whitleyi | reverse complement strand
AATATTTTGTGTATCTGTCGATCCAATGTGATCTGTAAGTTATAATGTACGTGTGGAAATGATAAACTAAAGCATAACAGTGATTATAGTGTTGGTATTATTTACATTGTTTGAAAGGATAATTTGTAGATTTGAACATTTTCATCATGTCATTTTACATTTTACATTTTTCACTGTAAAATATAAAGAAGAACTTTAGAGTTGACATTATTTATATATTATTCTGTCATTATTTTACTGGTTTCAGCCCTCTGCACATCAGATAGAGCTGAATGTGGCCCCTGAACTAAAATGAGTTTGACACCCCTGCTCTAGGCTAACCTAATACTGTACATTTTCTGTATATCTGACTAGTCGAATTGTCACTGTGGTTCAGTAAATAGGAAGAGTCATATTTCTTTTTCATCTATATAGTTGTGTCATAGACGATTGTATTACAAGGCATAAAAACAGGACCGATACATGCACTAGGTATGTACAGAAGTGTCAAATGTCATGTGGCTGAGTGCTCCAAGCCATTGGAAGTTTGGTAACTTGCTCAAGGGCACCTCAGCAGTGCCCTAGTGGTGAATGGACACTTCTCAGAGTATCAATCTACGTACACCGACTTGTCAAGGCTGGGACTCGAACCCGCGATCCTCCAGTTCTAAAGCCACGCCCCTTCCAGTATCAGATTATTGTGGTAGAATAAACTACTTTGATACACAGATATTATAGCCGCCAGTGGGTGTAGTACCATGTCTGTCCACACGGGGGAGGCAGACTGTAACACAACTGATCATCCTTCCTGTCAGATGAAAACAGCGGCTGTCAGCAGCTCTGGGATACAGGCTGATAAAAACCACAGAGATGACAAAGGTGTAACCGGAGAAGTGTTAAAGACACCAAGACATCACAGCTATAACTGAAATCATAGCTCCTGGAACTAATTTATATTATTCTGACATTTATTGTTTTCATAGACATATTCTTGAAGCCAATGCAGACGTAGTTTTCACTAATAAGTATTTGTTTCATCTTTCTCTGATCTCTGTCAATTAAAAACCCTTCATGATTCACACAGTGAGTCAATGTTTGTAAAGTGTGAACTCTAGCCAGCAGCTCCATTTGGCACTTGCCTTGAATCTGCACTTCTTTTAAGTAGATTTTTCCAAACTGCTGACACCCTCAATCAGAAATGTCCCCAGCAAACTTATCCTAACCAGTCACTCTGGTGCCAGGCTGTGGTGCAAAATCATCACCGGTTGCCAAGGCAACTGTATTCCTCCATATGACAGACAAACCTTCCTCCCCGCCCCTCTTTCTGAAAAAAAAAGAGGATTTATTTTTCAGGGATTTGCCAGAGGAAAATATTTTAATAGGGTTATCATAGAGGACTGACACAGAGAGAGTGAGATCTATAGATGAAGGATAAGTTGGGTTATCTTTAGTCTGTTTGTGCCAACCACAGTTTGTACCCTCAGATAAAAAAGGGGTTGTGGTAGAAAGATTACAGAGTTTTAGCCTTTGGCATCTGCAGCCACTCACACACTCACATGTGTTTTATTCGATTGTGTGTAAGGGAGCGATAATTCTGCAAATGGATATGGCAGGGATTCCGTCAAAGCTGCAATGCAGTATATTAAATGAACAGCAACTTCTATACACACATTACACAGATGAGTTCAGAGTTGTTTAATGTTGTCTTTCGTATTTTGTTTAAGCTTAGGACCATTGCTCACTCGTAGCGTAGATGTAAAACAGCAGACATACTGTCAAACAAAAACAAAAAAACTCTGGAAGTGAAAAAGCTTTTTTTACGCTCACAGTCGTCTTTGTTTAGTTGAAGTATAAATATGTTCAACACCGCGAGACAATTCTTTTAGTGCTAGTATTTATTAGAAAGAATCAGTATTGGGGGGAGGGGGGGGGGTCAAAACAAAAAGCATCTTGGGAAAAATAAACTCCACAGCAGCCACATTTTTCATCCAACTAGGCCAGAGTAGAAACTTCTATTTATTTTGGCAATTGTAACTGTTATGGATCCAAATTTCATCAAAAGCATTGAACTACACATCTGAAAATCCAAACTGTTTATGTATTTGCCTTCAACTTTGTAGTTCATGACTGAACAAGTAATGAGGCATGTTTTTATGTTATATACATTTATCTCGTTTATCTTAAATAAAAAGCACAAAACTAAAAATAAACATGATTTCTGTTGTTGATCAGCATAACGGTTAGTAAACATAGACATTTTTAAGTAAGTAACACACATTAACACACCACATGCCTGCGCAGAGAATGGATTACTAATGCTAAATGTAATCAAACATTAATCCACTTGATTGTAGCTTTGATGCATTAGTCTTTAAACTGTGATTTATTCTGATCCCTCTCACTCCTACTTTGAGGTTTTGGAGGAAGTGCCACCGGAGAGAATTACTCTGTCCAACGCTCTTTCTTTGTGGTTCATTAAAATAGGACCTGAATGCTACCACCGGTTGAAATGCTGTTGTTGACTGGGTGGGAGAAGCGTATGCAAAGCGCTTAAAAGGATAAGATCAGGTGCCGAGATGAGCTCCAAAGTGACCTCAAAACTGAAAGGAGTGGGGGAGGAGGAGAAGAGTGGGTGAATGAGAGAGAGGGAAATATGGAGGAGGGGAGGGAGGAGGAGGTGTTGTATTTACTGTATTCATATTGTGGAACTGAAATAGGTCACACAGCCAAAAGAGCATTCACACATGTATTTATTTTGGGGGAGGCGTTAGTGTTTACATGAGTTGTTTTCATAATGTGAACTTTATTGTTTCTGCATTAATGTGTGGGGTAAGTAGATGCAGATTTATTGCAAATACAAACTGGGTTTATTTGACTTATTAGTAGGTTGCTGTGCCTTAATAAGACTGAAATGCTAAATAAGCTGTTCATGCAGGGCTATAAGGAAAACCAAGACATTTCCCATAAAGTGGCATCAAAATATTAAATTTACAAATAAAGACAGAATTTTTAACGAGTCAAGCGCTCACTGCAGATTTGCCCCTTCTCAGTCACAGTCAGTACCTTATATGACTAAAAAGCTTCCATAGTGAGGGAGAGCAGACGCAGCTGAACACACTGCAGTTTATGTGAGTTTACATAAAAGATAGCGATAGAAAAAATGAGATTTTCTGGATTTGAACGGAAATGTCTGCTCTAATTTATTATTGGATGTAGCCTTTGGAAGTCCACCGGATCACCGCCGACCCCTCTAACCATGGTCATCATGTACTGTAAGCACCAGGCATGATGGGTAATCACTTCATTTACTTCCATTCTCATCCTGATGCACACGTCACTCTAGAACAGAGTCAGTCTGGACTCATCAGACCACATGACCTTTTTGCATTGAAACACCACACAATATTATTATAGTATTTAGTATATGAGAAGCTACTGCATCAGATAAAGTAAAAAAAAATAAAAAATAAAAAAAAAAGAAACTCTTGGCAGGTGAAATGCATTAACCAGTAAAGACCCAAACATCCACCTTTGACTAAAATCATCTACTGATCTAAACTGTTTAATACTTATTGATAAATAAAATAAATTTTTTCACTCTTTCATGGCCATCAGATATGACCTATTTGGATATTCTGGACATGGAAATGCCGTCATCTTCTACAACACTGATTCATCAGTAAAACCCATGGAGTTTAATACATGACAACGATTGGAGAGGCTGATTTTTATATTGAGTTAATGATATGTTTTGTAGAAAAAGTAACTTTTTCTTCATTTGTCTCTGTTTTTTGATGTAATAACCCTCAACCTTAATCTGTGCTTTTATGAACATCTACATGATCAGTAAATTAAATATAGGAAAATACTTGATCCTCACTGAAAAATGTAAAATACAGAGGATAATATTACAACAAATGGTGATAAATCACCTAAAAGAAAGGTTCAATATAGAGATAAATTCATTTGGGAACTGTCACAAAAGCAGTTTTGGGTTTTTATGGGTTATCAAATCTTACTTGTTTGCTTAGTTAAATCCAGGTTGTAACTTTTTGGATTTTATATCAATATAATTCATTAGATAAATTCTATAAATCAATTACAATATAGAAAAGAGACCATCATTGATGAATTATTCACAGTTTCACACGTGTTCTTAAAGTTGTAAGGGAAATTATTCACCAAAATTCATTTACAAGAGCAAGAAAAAACATGAGGAATATTAATACCGATCAGATAATGGCTGCACATAATGATAAGTCAAAGTATATGAAGTAAGTGTCCTGTGAACTGTCAGCTGCGTTTGACTGTGCAGCTTATTTCCATACATTAAAGTGGTATTAAAGGATCATAGTTATTGAGACGCATTATAGCTATTGATGCGATATTCCAGCTTTTATCTCATGTTATTGTTTGATCCTCATGTTGCACCCCGGTTGCACTCATGTATGGGCTGCTATACATCACCCTGATCGCATAATCTTCCTTTACTCCAAATGACGACATGCGGTCTGTGTGTTGCACTGTAAAAGCTTAAGAACCACCAAAATAATTTGTAGTAAAATGTTTTGAGCCGTAACCTTTACAGCTCCTTATGTAACCACAGCAGGTTTAGGAAGATTGTGTGTATGGACTGGGAGGCTGCTCTCATGCACACATACAGCTTTACTTACAGGTTATTAGGGATACACTGCAGCCTTTGTACACAGCGAATCCAAATAAAGACTCCACTCATATGTGTCCTTGGATCCAGCAGAGAAAAAAATCAGCTCAGTGTTAACCTTCGATCAGATGGTGGCAGGAAAGGAGTGGAAGTGAAGGGGGAAATCCTGCTGAATTCTGCTTCCTGTGACCTCTGTGACACACACACCATCACCTAAAGATTAACCCCTTTACCCTCTGTGACAGGAAACCCCATGACAGCCTCTGTTTTAAGATGTTTTCAGTGTATAAATACAGCAGGAATGTGGACTTGGAACTTCCCAGTATGAGATTCTCACCTCGTAATCAGTTCTTAGTTCCTTTATCTAATAATATCCCAGACAGAAAAGATTGGCAATAGCTGTTGTTGTTAAAAAGTGTTGATGAAGCATAATTTTAAAGCTTGTAGAAATCCACTTAATTTTTTACCAAAATGAAAATAATGATAGATTTGCAGCACCTGGGGTGGTTCAAATTCAAACTTTATGAATTATTAGCATCCAAATACACAAATAAATGAACCAAAGACTTATAAAAGTGAATTTAGATAAATATGACCCTTTTAATACATTAAACATACATCACAAAGACACGATATATTGATTCATCGTATTGTCCAGTTCTGCTTAAGGGTATATTCTGTGCATTTGGGGTTCCATATGATTTAGAGATAGAGAAATGGGGGTCAGGGTTGAGCTTTTTTGACTCTGTGTGAGTGTGTTTGGGTAATTAAGGGTGGGGGGTCAGTACTTGTGAGACAGGAGGTAATTACCCTTCGGGCATCGCCGTGGTGACTGGAGCATGTGAAGCGGTACGACTGCTCAATCAGGTCACGTGAAGTCGGTCAGGAGTCCCACAGACGTTTCCCATGATGGTCGGCCTAATCTGCCAGACGTGTGCCCCCCTGAGGGTACATACCCTCAGACAGTCGATCAGACGGACAGAATACACCACACATGTTCACTTCAAGCCACTGACTGTAGCTTTAAATGACTGTGTGTGCTATTTATTGTTCAGATGTCACATGGTTTAAATTTATGCATACTTGTTGTCCAGGTTATGTCTTACTGAACCTAAATCAATATTTTGATAATTTTCATGCTTAAAGTCTTAAATTCAGTGCACTCACATTTCCTCTCATCACAGAGGGTAACTGGGCCACACTCGGATGCTCCTCTTATGACTCATAAACACATTAGCATGACATTTATGTTGAATAGAGCGTAGTGAGTGTGTATGTGTGTCAGACAGAGACAGACTCTGGAATCTAATTGCATTTAATGGGATTTACTCTGACTTTTAGTTTGGGTGCACTGTCTGACCAGGTCCATATCTGACTTAGATGGACAGTAACATTGAGTTTAGGGAACTGTATTCCCTAAGCTCTCACCAACATTATGCATATGACCTATTTTCCACTTGTAGCACACACAATATTCAAATTAGGTCTTGCTCTGTGTGCTAACTATTTTGCATCAATCCACAGTATGTAAAACTCATAAATGGCAGAACTGAAGGAAAGTGTTTCCTGAGTTGAAAAAAAAAAAACCCCAAACTGGGCTCTAGTCTCCCTATATCCTTATGTTTTTGTTTTCTTTTTCTATTCACCCTCAGCTTTATTATACAACATACTTGAATAATTTTTATTTTACATTTTCTATGAAAAACACTTAGGTTATCATGACATACACTTCATACCGGAGTGCAGAAAAAACAAACATTCTCGATGTGTATGGATCCAAGTATTCAGCCTCTGTTGGATAGTTGATATATTCACACCTACCCCCAACCCTGAGCCAAGCAGGGGGCACGTTTATCCAGGTGTAACTTCAGGGTCTGGCTGTGTGTCTCCAGTGTGTCTTGCTGTGATGTGAAAGCTTGACATTCGGCATCAGACTGCGGAGGACTGGATCATGCCGGATTCAAGGGGTTCAGTGGATTGTGTAATCCTTTGGCTCCACTGATGTGAACTTGCATAAAATGATTTGATCATTTGAGCCATTCATTGTCTTCTCATACCCTGTTATGACCACTTTTAGGGAAGATAGCGAAGCAAATTTAGGGGGAGATTCTTGTTTGTTTTGCTTATTAACCAGACGAAAAACTGACAAGTATATCAAACTACGAAAAACAAGTGTTACGCTCTGTGATAAATAATGTTATTTTAAATATAACAGCTGCGGTGGTAATCAGTCATGTTCAATCTGATTATACATAGAAAATGAGATAAGTCATTTGCTTTTTCCTCCACTCCAAACAAAACAAGCATATTGCAGTTAAATTAATAGCCTTAACTCCACAAATAACTGAAATAATGTCATGAGAAGTGTTTATGTTATGTCTGGAGGGTTTGTCTTGGTTTATAAAAGAGGTCTGACTATCAAACATTTGTCCAGAGAGACACCTATGAATAAACAAATGAATGAATTCATTACATCTGTTCATGCTTGACCATTAAAGTAATACACACAGGAAGTGAAACCCCCTCCTTCTCTGTGGAGGCAGGAATGTTATAATTGAAACCACGTGTGTTGGAGAAACAAGCTCTGCAAAATTCTGTCTTTTTCCCTCTCTGTGAGTGTGTGCCTCATCCCACTGTTTTCTAACCTGGTACTTACTGCTTATGTAATCACCCAGACAACTTCGCAATCCAAATGAAATTATACAAGGAGAATAGGTGATTATTGGATTTCTACAGCATAATATATTGATGCCACCTGTGCTATTTTTCCTTGAGAATGTGCTACGTTTGTGTGTAATAATGTTCCTACACTTCCAGTCCACCTGACCTCGATGGTTTTCTGTCGCTGCAAGGGAGAAATATTGGACCGTTTGCACTAATGAAACATTGCAGGAAATGCAACCTGGAAGGGTCAACCACAGAGTCTGTAATTTAGTTTGTGGTGTCGAGTGGTTCATTGAATATTACAGCAAAGAAATAGCTGTCTGGGGGTGAAATTGCATTCGCAAACAAGAAAAGGAAAGGAACAGCATAAACCCCAGAGAACATTTTCAATATATTATTCTAACACAGTAGCAGAATACATTTATATATGCAACCATGTAGAAAAACAAACAATTAAAAAAAACAAAAAACAATATTGGTCAGCCAGAACAGCCTTGGTGTGCTTTAGTATTGATTCCACAAGCATGTCAGCACTTTTGTCAGTCCACATCAGTCCCAAATCTCCTCTATATGCTCAGGTTGAGACAGGATTCACAACATTTCCATATAAACTATCCTTGTTCTATATGGGAGCTGGTGGACACCCCTCCCATTAAGTTCTTCCTTTACATATAATGATTTTGACTCACTCTCTAACCTTGTAATGTCTGTTGTTACAGCTTCATGAGAAAAAGACAAACCACATTTCAAATTGGTGCTATGTTTTTTTTTTTGGTTGTTGTTGTTTTTAAATAAGAACATATCTTGTGTTGTTATGGTCTGATAAAGACTGTTTTCTTGACTATTGCTTTCTGCATTGTTTATACAAAATTATTAGAACACCTGCAACACGCATTGATCTGAGAAGGGGGTCCAATCATTTTTATCCACTTTTAACATTAATATTTCTTCAGTGATTACGATAGGCCTTGTACATCGTAAAGAATCACCCTGCTGTGTGCTAAGACTCACTATCATTTTGACTATGATCACACATGACAAGTAATTTGTTTTTTTTTTCTGTAATGGAACATGATTGTCACGATTGTGACATTGACTGTAACATAGGCATTACTAGTTTTTTGTAATGAAAATGATCTAAATCTCTATATGATCCCTCTATACTATGGTTTATAGAGCATAAGGATAAATCTGTAAATATTTCATTTGTTTATGGATTGGACATTTTTGATAATGTTTTGGTTCTTTTTGGCCTCACATTTAATCAAGCTGTACAAAACCTTGACCAACAACAGAAATGGACTTAACGCCCTATGACTGTAACATAAAACAAGTTTTATTTTATTGGCTGGTTGATTTTTCCTGAAGAATAAATGAAGATCATCTTCAGCATTTTAGGCTATCGTTTTTTCATCCCCTTAGTTTTAAGTCAGAAAATGCCAAAATCAATGGCAGTATTTTATTCGTTGGTATAATCTCGTCACGTGAGGGTTGATCAGTGATGAATGCTGACGCGAGGAACTAACTGGGATGGGATTAACTATTATTATCAAGTGTTATTACGCACAACTATAATTTCTTGTGTTTCTTTTCAAAATAAAATAAACGGATTGACGACCCGATATGCTAAAGCGTGGGCATTTTATTTTGGTAACATCAGTAGGGCTACTTCCGGTTTACTTCCGCCTTCATGCTGCGTAACTTGACGCAGCTGTGTCAACTACTCTCCCGATACTAGTGGAGTGAAGGCGTATTTGAAGGGATAACGATAGCACGGCGCTGTGAAGGACCACTGTGAAGGGGGGGAAGACACGGCCGCCGCTGCCACAGCTGTGCGTGGAAACACACCGTTCCACCGGAGGGACTGAGACGCGGCTGAGACCCAAATGGACACAACGTTTCCTAAAAGAACACACTACCCGTGAGACAACCTGTGTACCAGATGCGTCCTGGAAACAAGGAGGCGCGTTTAACATAAATTAGATACATTTAGCACAGCGGAAGTTTGTCACCGATTTTTGGGGATCTTCATTCAATTGCAGCGATGATGGATGAGGACAACCAAGGTACGTTTTATTATGTGGTTTTCATTTAACAGCTAGCAGACATGTGCCTCTGTAAACTACTGTATTATTATTATTATTATTATTATTATTATTATTATTATTATTCTTATTATTATTATTTTTGTTACTATTATTATTACATCATCAATGTCAACAGTTTACATGGATTTGTTTTTCCTGGACACACATTGCAACATCAGCATCTCCCTCTTTAGAAATTGAAGTTATCATCTAACTATTCAGGCTTTCTCACCCATGCTCATATATGAACAGCTCTAATATGAGACTGTGTATGAGATTGACCCATTTAAAGTGTGATGATGATGATTAAGACTCACTGAGGTGATCAGCCTTGAACAGGTAAGTCTTTACAGTGTGTGTGTGTGTTACAGTAGTGCAGTGTTTATCTAAGCCTTTGTCAGCTGTGGGCTGGTGCCACTGTGGACCAACAGGTCCTTAGCCAAGCATAGCCATGAGATACGGATTCAGTTATTGACTCATGACAAAGGCTGAGCTTGTTTAAAGAATGTGTTGGCTCTGAATTGGAACAGGAGCCTGTGGTTTACATCCACCCATTATTCAGCCGGCTCAGCCAAGCCCGTTAATCCTACTGTAACTGTACAAATTCACAAAGTTAGTCAAGTTCTAGCCTAACCCTGCGGGACATCTCACCTCTGCTAAATGGTGTAAGTGGCATTCACTCCCACATGTTTGCTGTATGCAGAGCTGCAGGATGTGACTGTGCTGTAGTGTTGCATGCTTGGCGCACAGGCATAAAGCTGTCATTGTACTGTGTCAGACCCTCCTGGCCTCCAGCGGTGGCACACGTCAGCACAGCCCCACAGACAGACATATGGTGTTGTGATGCCAACCAGGGAACACTGACAACAGCCAGGAGGATATAAACACACGCATGCACGCACGCACGCACGCACACACACACACACACACACACACACACACTCTCTCTCTCTCTCTCTCTCTCATTTGTGGCTCTATGCAAACTTACACACAGAGTTTAAGAATACATCCCAATTTCCTTGCTTCGCTTGTGGCACTGTTTGTTGTGAAGTTGGATAGACGGATGGATCATGACCTAGAATGATAAGTGTGTGTGCGTGCGCATGTGAGCAGGTGTGTGATTTATGCCTCAGTCTGTTCTCTCATTTGGAATAAACACTGTCCTGGATGTTGTAAAGCTGCCTGCAGGAATAGAAGGCTGCAGAACTGTTTTTTTTTTTGTTTTGTTTTGGGAACATTATGCAAAAAATGACTTCCTTTTTATTATAACAACTTTCCACCTACACACTCACCCACACACGAGTTAGGAGGTCCGGGGGTGGTAGAACAAAGTAGAGGATGGTGGGATGGTGAAGGTTTGCATTACAGGCGTTGGATCTGCTCAGTGCGATATGGTTGACAATATGCGCCCATCATTTCTCATAAAGGGACACACACACTTACACACACACATGCACACACACACACACACACACACACACACACACACACACACACACACACACACACACACACACA
>JAPSES010000069.1:5586063-5600934 GCA_029822895.1 Maxillicosta whitleyi | reverse complement strand
ACACACACACACACACACACACACACACACACACACACACACACACACACACACACACACACACACACAGGCTGAAAGTCAACAGAGAAAGTCCAGATGAAAAGAGACAGAACAGAATGAAAAGACCACGTGAAGACAAAAAGTGAGAGCGAAACACAGGCGTAGTAGTTGGAATGGTGAGATGTCTGAGAGAGCCAGACAGTAGATATGTGTGTCTGTGTGTGGAGGAGGATTGGGGGGGGGGGGTGAAATGCTAGACCAAAGTCGGAAAATGGCCAAGGAGGGAGCATTGCCAATGAAAGACAGTGAGGGAGAGTGGCGGCACGGTGGACTAGAAACTCTGTCTGAATCAATTCTAGAGAGTATTGAATGCGTTTCTTTCAATGAAAGTCCTTCTGTCATAATCAACTCGCTGAACTGCCAACAGTTTCTCTCTATAACCATCTATCAAACCAGGTCAAACCTTTTATGAGAAGTTAGTTTTTTTTTTTTTCCCACACCTCCTTTTAATGTTTCTTTTTCATTTTTCACCTGCTTGAGACTTAACTCCATGTTGAAAAGACCGACCAGTGGTTACAGTGCTTATGTGAAAACTTGACTTTTATACTGGATTCTTTATTTTCTATCAGATTTTAACTCCTGCTGGTTTTGTAGCCTGATGGAATGATGGAAGAATGTAACAACACAGTTCTCTACAAGGCTTAGAGAAAACAAGTCACTGGTAATCCATCTGACACGCATGACAGTCAACAATACAATGCCTTCTGCCACAATACAGGCTGAATGGACAATGGGACAACAAGTGCCCACATAGCTTACAGTGAAGCCTGTCTGAACCAAGCTCCCTGTAACACATCCTCGTTCTGCGTGATTGACTTTGACAGTATATCAAGCACGCACCTACAGTATCGCTGCTACCCCTGCATCAGTATAGAGTGTGATAATTGTTAGTTTGTGAGCTGAGCAGCTGTACACACAATGATCAGTTACAACTACACGACTGATGCCCATATGGTTTGAATCAGAGCATTTATACTAGACACTGGCTTCACAGCACGCCTTGTGATGGCTACAGACCACTCTATTTACACACTGTGAAAACTAGCCATTTAAACTTGGCAGCGGAGTGTGCGAGTGTGTGTCAGTGTGTGGTCTGTGGGGTTATAGCACACTGCAGCCCAACTCAGGCGAGGAGAGACTCACATGACGCAGTGGGGTTTGAGATCTCTAAAGGCACTCATCTGCCGGGTGCAGGACAGTGCCAACAGCTTCCTGCGATGCTCTGGATTTGTGTTTTAGAGTAGATTTGCAGCTGACGTCTTTTCCCCACAGCTCACATGCTGCTGTGAAGTGGCAAAGACAGGAGCGTCCTGGGGTCTTCATGGAAGATGGGAACAAATCGTGCTTTGATAGCACTCCTCTCTTATTGGTACTGAGTCTAAATAACATTTTTGAGAAGAGTCACATGGTTCACCTGTATTGAGGCTGTGGATGTTTACTTCAGGGTTGGTGAGGCTCAGGCAGGCAGTAATTTGTGTGACATTTTAGCACCTGAGGGCCTTGCAGGATGTCAGGGAGCAGCAGTGGGATGGTACAGTAATGGCCAAAATAAAGATTCTCAGTTGAGAGTTCTGTACAAAAGTGGATTTTTAAAAGCTCGTATAATTGGTGACTCAGTGGCACAGTGGTTAGCATTTATGTCTCACAGCAAAGGTTCAGGGTTTGACTCTCAGTCACACCAGAGCCTTTCTGGGTTTCTGGGTTGAGTTTACCTGTTCTCTTCACGTTGCACGGGTTTCCTCTGGGTGCTCTGGTTAACCCCTGCCATTATTAACAGGTACATGTAGGTCTAATTTCCTGTTCCCCTGATGACGATCTGAAGTTGGTCCATTAAGTTCTTCAGTGACAGCTCACTGCTCCCAATATGTGTGTCCTAATGCTAATGCTAATGCTAGGTAGTGTATTTGTATGTATTGGGATGCGTTAATTGCTGAGATCTAGTTTTGGTATGGCGTTAATAAAGCTAGTTAACTTTAATGTTTAATAATGAGTATTAGTTTGGACAAGGTAAGAAGCTCAATGATTCCCTTTCCCCTGGTGTTTCTGTAGTCTAGTCTTGCTTCGCCACACAAAGTGTAGTGATTATCAGAGTCCTACTTAACCATGTTGCTAATGATGCAAATTAACTAGTGTAAATTAATTGTGGGATGAACATAGAGCTGCTCTTAACATTCAAATGCATCATAATGAAAATGAAACTCACAGGACAAACTACATACTATAATAAACACACATGTGCTCTGATGTCTGTGCCCAAAACACAGTGAACCGGACCCTGAACCAGCAGCCTCTGGAGCCATGAGAGTTGCAGCTGCACTGACAAATTAATACAACTTAGTGAGATAAGTTGTTTTTTCATTGACCCTCAAAATGTGCAAATATAACTTGTGCATAAAAATGTGCCTAATGCAAAAATGACACTTTCAGCAAAACTCTTGTTTTTTAAAGGAAAAGTTTTTACACTGGCAAGAGGTATTTTTTTAGCGAAATTGGTATATCATGCAAAACTGCAATGGAAAGACCTTTTTCGGCAACTAGAGTCGCGTGAATAAAAGTTAGTACAGTATAGAGGACTAATATATAATAATAATAATAATAATAATAATGAATATAACTGTAAATCAACATGATATTTATGTTTGTCGCCATGTTTATGGAATGTCTTGTTGTCTCATCTTGTGATAATAAACAAATCATCGCCTTTATTTAATCGAAAAACAGGCCTTACGCCCTTCTTTTTTTTTTTTTTACGTTTAGTAAATGTCAGTAAAGGTTTGCACCACTGTCCAATGGAAAAACCACTATACACTGTGTATTTGGTGTAAAATTAAACCATTACAGTTCTTTCTAATTCATTATCAGTGGTCAGATAAACAGCAAATAAGTTCTCAAACCAACAGGTGCTCTTTGTGTTTATTTTATAATGACAGAAACTAGTCTCTGCTGACTTTAATTCTGGTCTGATGTGACGTAAATCTGAGCTGCTCACATCTAATGCCCACTGTCTAATGGGGTGAAAACTAACCTCAATGATAATACATCCATGTGATGAAGCAGAGCAGCTAAGTCAAAGTTAATTACCATGGTGACAGGGATGGCTGTCTCTTACTGTGCTTGTACAAAATTATGAATATCTCAATAGTGAAATGTAATATTTTTTATTGTTGATTAATATCATGTAATGCGACAAATTTTAAACATGCTCTGGTTTGGCAGATAATCTTTTCAGTTCATTTGAATTTAGTTAAAAATAAAAACTATAATGAGAAAAGATTGACATAATAAGGAAGTGAAACTGATCTCTCTTTTACTTTATTAGAAAACGATGAACTATTTAACATTTGAATCAATGAACATTAAATTTATTGTAATAATTAATCATTTATTAATTAATCATCAGTTCCAAAATGATTAATGGAACTTTTTTTTTTTTTTTTTAGCTCAAATGGATTAATTGGCCTGTTATTCTTTCGTTTTCAGTCATATTTTCTGTATTTTTGTTTACTGTAGACACTTAGGCCTGTGTCAGATGATGTATTGTACAACAACCTGCAAAACCCCAGAGAGCTGTGGGAGAGAAAGGAGAGAGGGTTTAGAGGTAAGAATAGAAAAAAGTTCTCCAGCTGTAAATTGAAAATCATAAATAAAATGTTAAAAATAAAGTTTAGTGACTTTCAGCGGAGGATGATTCATAGGGGCTTTTTTTTTATGGGACTGTGAGATAATGCCAGCTTTACAGATGCATAGTGGTGCATGGCGCTTACTTTGAAATATTTGCTTTAAAGGCAGCATCAGCTTGAGGTTTTTAATTATTATTGTTATTATTTAGGGCCCATATATCAAATCTAAAGGGTGTATTTTGTCAAACATATAAACACGATCTGTCTTCTACATGAACATGACATGACAAACGGGAAACTCAGGGTTTATTTTATAGGCAAAAAAGGAGGCTTTCTACTTATTCAAATCAAGAACAGTTTATGTCATCTTTGCGACACAACTCAACATTTTTACCGTTGCTGTGGTGTCTCCTCCCAAGTGTGTTGCATCAGTGGTTAATAATGACTGGCATCCCCTTGAGTTTTGACTTAAATGCAACCTGTCTACCCTAAAAGATTTAACCCTTACATTCTAGTCTGGTCAAATTTAACCCATTTTTACATTCAACAGTAGTAAAATATAGCCTAAGCATCATTCTTTTATTCTGAAATTTGATGACTTTTCCTAAATTTTGCTAAAATACACAAAAAATATTTTAAAATGTTATAGTTTGGTGCTACAGACTTTTGGACACTGAGGCTGGTTCGGGTCAGTTTTATATGTAAATCATAATGGCTTTTATGTTTTTATGTGTTATGTAAAAGAGGACATGGTAGTGTGTGATAGTAGATGTTTTTCTCTAAAAAAGTGATGTAAAGCTAAAAAAAAAAAAAAAAAAAGCTTTTCCTGCTTTCTGAAACATTCTATTTATATATTACATATATTTATTAATGTGGGATAGTCTGTTTAGACATTCTAAATAAATCTGTAGTTCAACATTTGGTTTAGACACTTACTATGAGGGAATTCTTGGTCTGGGTTAAATTGGAGCCAAACTAAACTGTGAAGGTTTAAGAAATGAACAGTTTTTAAGGGTTAATATAATATATACTGAGACATTTTACAGATTGAATGCAGCTTCCTTAACCATATTTTTTTTTGTTTTGTTGATGTATTGTCAACATGATTGTGTTAAGTAAAGAATATTCTTCATCCTTGTTTTTCTTTTTGTGGTTTCATCTCTTAAGTTAACATGTGCTGGTGTTTTCTGCTTCTCAGATAATGTTACACACAGGAAAAAAAAAAAAAGCTCCAGACACTTTTTCTTTCCACTGGTGTGACTCACCTCTGTCAAAGTGTGTTTTCTTTGTTTTGACTGCTCTGTGTAGTCTCACTGCTTTCGCTCACTGGTGGCCAGTGTACCACAGCTCAGTAGCTGTTTTTAAGACTCACTGGGGAAATGGAAAAGACACGGCTTCTGTATGTGGCTCCACGTTACTGTATAGCCTTAAGTCTGCGTGCATGTTCATCTTTGACTAAAAGGTCAGTGAACACAAAAGACCCTTGTTGAATTTGCCCTCCCACGATATCAGATAGCACATTACATTAACCACGGCATCGCTCCACAGGGTTAAGTCGACCCAGCAGACGTGAAAACAGACTAACCCAGATTGAAGTCAACTTTCTGGATTTTCGCTGCTTCCATACATGATCTGCTCACATCAGTAGAAGCTAAACTTCAAGTGAACATGAGTCATGTGTGGAAATCCTCTTGGACCCCGACTCTGTTTTCTCAGCCCTTAAAAAGCCGGTTTGAAGTACTTTTATAAGTGGCCATGACGCTAATGGCAATATTGTGGAGTTTTTGTTCGGTGGAAAATGACTTTTTCAAAACTCTACCCACTAGTTTCCTCTTGCATTGTGGTGGACTAAAGCTCTACTGCTCAACAAGGTCACAGATTTTTATCCGAGTATTAGCATTAGGACCATCAAGGGCTTCTAAAGGGGATATGTGAGGCAAATCAAGCTGCGTTTCTTCCTGTTGGAACGAAAAATCAGAGCATGCAAATGTCCCAGGAGTCTGGAGTCATGTGCTAAAGTGAATTTCAGGCGAAGAACGTCCTGCTCCACTTGGGCCTTTGTGGGAGTCTGAGTTCACGGCTTCCATTGAAGTGTGTATGTGGAATAGCTCAGGTCTGTCGGAAAGGGAAGAGAAGGCTGAGCAGAGTGGACAGGAAAAATGAGTGTTGGAACAATTATGTAAGAGTGTAACGATTGTTTGACCTGCTAAAGATGCAGGAAAAAGGTGTATCCACCTCCAACTCCCAGTACAGCCAGGGCCTCACTCTCTAAAAACACAACACACTTTTTCCAGTTTGTAGTTTTGTCTCCTAATAACACACACACTGAACTTCTATTCAATACTTTCTGAAGAATCCAGCCAGTTATCACCTACCAAACCTCTCGGTATCTTTTTTTAAAACTCAGATTGTAAGTTGAAAATAAGAACTAAGTGATGCTTTTAAGCTTTTCAGTCTTTTATGGAAGGATTTTTGTGTCTTTTTGTTACTCTGAACCTCTCTTTCCAATCCATTCACCTATACACCCACTGCCCTGGCTTTATTTTCTTCTATCAGATCCTTGTCACTGTTCTTTACCCTGAACATAAAAAACTTGTTGTTGAATATATAGAGATTTTATGTAAAATGTGAATGCAGGAACTGGGACGTCATCCATTGGTTTTTGGACGTGTTTGCATCTTAGTTGGATGGATTTTGCTACAAGTGGCTATATTTGGACAAAAGGGGGAGGTTTGTGGTAGGAGTCAGAGGCGTCTGCATGGGGTCATAGGTGAGCTACTTTGGAACATTAGTTTGAAAAACCTCCATGAGAAGTTTATTTTCTGTTTTATTCTCTCTCTCTCTCTCTCTGTCTGTCTGTCTCTCTCTCTGTCTCTCTGTCTCTCTCTCTCTCTCTCTGTGTGTGTGTGTGCTACATCTGGCCTGTGTCCAGCCTCTAACAGCCCTCCAGTCCCCCCTCGGGGCTCATGCCACTACCACTCCATGCTAGTCCAGCTTTTAAGAAGGGATTTGTAACACTGTGACTTACTCAGAGGGTCAATGTGTCAGTAAACTACAGAACATCCTCAATCTTTTATACCCCCGTTGCCCCCCCCCCCCCCTTTTTTTTTTTGTTGCAAAATTGGCATGTTTCTATCCCCTACCGCCTCTCCTTATTTTGCTGTAAGATGCTGCTGCATCATGCAAAATTCATTCTTCTTTCATAGGGAGAGAGGATGAGCTGTGACTGCACCACTGGCTGAGGTTGTTGCAGTCATGTTGTTTTTTTCTACAGTGTTCCAGCTCATCGGCTCGGTGTTGTTCAGAAAGGCAGCAGTACTCTGTTTGTTGCCCAGAAATGCTACAGAGAGCACAGCAGGACGACCATGTGACACGCAGGCTGTTGGTGACCTGCCAGTGTGTATATACCTGAGTCTGTGTATTTGCAGCAGCGGGATTGTATATGTTTAGGAGAGAGATGGAGATGTTGAGCAGTGGCAGGGATTTAAAGACGAATGCTGCAGTCGCACAGTGTGTAGACTCACACACATAAAGTAGGTTAGTGGTGCAAAGCTCAGCACAGCTGTGTGTACCTCATCTTTCTCTACTCCTCTGTTTCACTTGTGGAGGCATGTATGTATGTATGCATGTATATAAATAAATGTGCTCAGATGTGTGTGTGTGTGTGTGTGTGTGTGCATGGCTTTATATGGTGATCATGTGAGCTTATACGGAGGATTAGTGCAGGCTGCGAGTCCTCTTCATTCGTAGACAAATGGAGGAGATCAAGACGGGAGGGATATGGATGACAGTTAGTGGATTATAGGTCATGGGCTCAGGACGCTCGCCGACACTTCCCCACTTGAATGCTGGGAAATGCACACACACATGCAGTTTATCAAGGATGTGGAAATTTGTTGATTCAGAGATGTATTGCGATTTGAACCTCATGATCAAATCAAATTATGAATGTACTTGATGTACATTCAACACATTGAAAAAGTATTTATATTTTGTTTTTGTAAATAAAATAGCACGTTTTTTTTTTTTTTTGTTCTGTTTATAATCTAACAGGTGACACAGATACTGATTGTGAAAGATCTAGCTGTTTATATTATAGACCAGTGCACTCTAAATAAAACTGTAGTTGATATTTATCTGACTGTTTGTATTAATAGATGAGTCGGTGGAGCAATAAAACAGAAGCGAAGTTAACTCATGAAGTGAAGAATCTAACCTCTACATTTTATACCAACAGAACGCAAACATGACATAAAAGTGGAACGGAAAAAACATCAGTGTTGTCTTTTCTAATTTCAACACTAACACATCCATTGACTGGTTAACAACCTACAAGTTCTAAATGTATCTGATATTTAAAGAAAAACCTTCAACAACAGTTACTTTTTGGTCCTAAAAGTCTGACAGATTTGCTTGTAAATTTTCAGATTGTTTTGCTCATGAGCAAAAAACCTCAAGAGCCTTTATGTTTTTATTTAGTATGTATTGAAAAGTATTTAACAAATTTATATATATCTTTGAAATGGCTTTTTGACACTTTTAAGATAAGTGGCAGTAAAAATGTAAAGTAAAAATTCTCAAGGATTTATAGACTATAAGTTGCAATGGTTTGTCATTTCTTAAAAAGTAAAAAAAACAAACAAAAAGAAAATGGAAAAGGAAAGACTAAAAGGAAACTTCTCCTTTTCACCTCTTCTTGTTTGTCTTCACCACTCAATTGTTAAGACGACATTGTTTTTAAAACCTTGTAGGGCTATTGTTGCTGTCGTGGGGATGTGAAATATAAAAAGCGTGACTGTGGCAGGTCATGTCAGGGTGACGGCCTCCAGATTCCACATAGCTCACAAGGGCACTAGTAACCTTTTTTTTTTTTTTTTTTTTCTTCCCAGGAAACACGGCAGCTCAAACTGTGGCTGCACTTGATGTGTTGTCACACTATAAACACACATCACACTTTCTCTGACCGTCCACTTTCTCACCTCCACGGCCCATAAGTCACAATGCATCAATGTCAGCATTCCCACGGAAGGTGATCACATATGATTGATAATTCAGTGTGACTTTGAGGAGGTCATGACCACTGACACACACACACACCCACACACACACACACACACACACACACACACATACACACTCTGTGCCTGAGGCTACGTTGTACTGTGAGTGATTTACAGTGACTCCTGGGCTTCGCCTGCTTCACACATGTATTTAATCTCTTCATTGACCTCTGTCATATTACATTCCTGTTGCCACCGGTGACTACTTTCACTACGTAGAGTACAGTTGACCATTTCTAAAGGGCTTTTTTATGCAGATATCATGAATGTAAACAATCAAAAGAGCTTTTAAAGTAAACTTAATGTAAAGTCCCATCATTAATAACAACATAAATGGATGCGGTCGATACATAAAGTGAAGCAATAATGTGTAATTATTGTTTTTCTCTCAGGGGGGGACATCAGTCAGTGATATTGAAACATCAGCATCTGAGGCTCCCGGGAGATCTGTGCTTGTCATAAATGCCTGTGAACTGTCAGCCGTTCATGCACGCGACTTCCTCAAGGCTGCACTCGGCATAGAGGAAAAGGAAACAAATGAACTGGTTTTCAGATAAGAACAGCTGATATTCAAACATTAAGTATTTTTTGCATGAAGAGGAAGTATGTAACACCAATCCTGTTTTCTGGCAGCCCCATTATTTTCCCCAGTTTCCCCCACTTTAATCTGCTTTTATGAGTCCAGTATCTAGTTGGTTGTGACAGGGCGTGCTATCTATAAGCTGTTTACATTTTGGTCATTTGATGAAGTTACAGGCTACAGTGATTCTTTTTTCCAATTCTGAGCTGATGACATATAAAATGATGTATCCCCCCCTTGATTTAACCCAGGTTTTTTCCATGACGACAAGAACTGTTGCATACACAATCAGATACTGTTTGTAATATCAACTTTTAATGAGGTTCCACTGAGGTCAAACCAATATTAAATATAAAGTAAAGTCATGTGGACCTCAAATTTGCTCATCCACAGTCATGGTTGGGTTGATATTAATGTGCTTTACGGTGCTTAACAAATGTATTAGACCACCTGTCATGAAAACATAAATAACTTCATATTATATCAAACACTTGTTTCAAATTAACCATTTCATTGTTATTCATTAAGAAAATGACCAATTGGAATAACAAAATAGTCCTTGTTGACTAATAATAACCAAATATGTAAATATTTTGTGTGACCACCTTTGTTGCAGATAACAGTTTACATTCTCACTGACATTGTTTTTAAGTAGTTTTACACAAGAATGAAATACAATAACTGTAATTGTGCAACTTCATAAAAAAATATTAATTTGCTGCTACATTTCCCTTTCCATTTTTGGAAAATATTAAACTTGAAAATGTATGGATAGCTACAATAGTTAGATTTTAGCATTAAAAATATGGTTTTGATAAAAAAGATCTTGCATATACTGGTGGATATAACCATTATAGAAACATAAACATATATTTTGGTAAACATGAATACTGTTAAATGATGGCTTATACTGTGTGGTGGTGGGATGATACACTTGGTAACCACTGTATGTGTCTTGTTTTGACACTGTATGCCGAGTTAAGCTGGCAGGAAATGTCAGAAAATTTGAGAGTAAATTTGCGAGTAATGGAAACAACTATATTCTCCTCTTACTTCAGGAATGTTTCATCCTCTCTCATCGTTGCTTTGCTCATAACTGCAGCCACACTGACTGCGCCACTGTAGTTTATGCTATGTCTCTGACTATATGTGCAGTGGAAAGGCAATATGCTGTGGGCCAAACTGAGCCAAGCCGTGCCAAGTCAATGCAACTTGAGTAGATACTGGCACTAAAAAAGCAGCAAAAGAAATCTTCACTGGCTTCAGCTGGGTGATAGAGACAGAAAATGTTTGGTGATTGAGGAAACTGTCAAGAGGAATAATAATAATCAGGATTTTACATTTTTCACAAGTTTTAGGAGGCGAAACCTCAATGAATTCAATGTATTGTCCATACTAACTTCTGTTTTATCTTTCAGCCTGTCATCACATGAGCTGAAATTCAATCATACAAATTTTTACAAACTTAGGAAACAATGTCTAATATAACAACAGATATAAATCATCCATTGACGTCTGGTGAAATTACATCTCACTGTATATTTATATGCTGATAGCTGATACTGGTTGATATCAAATATGTAGGGGACAGTATTACCAGAAATTGCAGACACAAGGCAATGATTGAGAATATTGTTTATAAACGTCATTACTCATTTAACTTCTTTCACTTTCTTTGTTTCAATGATGCTTTTTACCTTCAGGCTAATTCACGTGACATTTTTATTTTTCACACCATACCAAAATGATCCTATGTAAATTAATACAAATTCTAAAATGATTGACTATTGACTCATTTTGTCCATATTTCCATTTATAAAGTTCACTGACTCTTCACTGGTCTGGTCTCTTGAGCTAAATGCTTTTCCAAGATAAGCAAGTTGTTTATTCAGTTCTAATTTTTAACGAATAAATACTCTGTTATTGTGGACGTTTTCCGAGATTAGAAAGTTTGCATAATTATGATAAATCTCAATTTTAATGTGCTGTCATTGACCATTTCTACCCTGTTTTATGTTGCAACACAGAAAGTATGTGAACATCATCCGCACTCTGAAGACATTTAGGAGAAACAGACTCATCCCACATGGTTTTATCTAACTTCTTTCTGTCTTGTTAAGAAAAATAACTGTTTGCCTCTCAGTTGAGGCGATGGAAGAATCAGTTGTGTTTATTTCTAATCAGTTCCTGACTAGTGAGGTTTAAGCTTAAAGGGTAAATAACGGGTTCTTGTGCAGAATCTTATCATCTGGAAAACCCCTTCACTGAAAACCTGGGAAAGAAACATGGTCTGACCTGCACCACCCACATTCTCTGTGTAATAATGAAATCCTGGTTCAGGTTTTCTTCTCTGCCTCCTCCTCCTCATCCACCTCTCTTTCTTCCTGCTGTCTTGGGAAAACAAAAGCACAACACAAGTCCACCTTGGCAGCAGAATCACCACGTCATTCTCTCTGCCTCCGTGTCACTCTCTCTGCTCCACACTTTTCCACATTTAAGGCCTGGCCACAATATAAACAACCTCTTCTGGAGTCTTTGTCTCCTGGTCATGTGCAAGTTCAATCTGTCTGCTCCGTGCTTCGATATCAGACTGTTGGCTTTTGAGACACTACAGTTATTTCCTGAGTGAGTCACTCAGGACTGCAGGGATTCTCACAGAGGCCCCTGCTAAGACTCGTATGTCCTCGTAGAGTATACAAACCCACAGCTGAGTTGATTTGGTTTACTCTGCACGCGACACTCCAGCACCGACTGCAACTGACTGAAACAGGATGTATAAGCAGAAGTTGTAAACATAATGCAGGGTATATAGAATGCAAATATACAAGGCAACAATGGTAGAACTTCTAAAAAATCATGGGAAGGAATGTTTCTAGCAGCCAAAAAAAAAAAAGACTGTTTGAAGTGCTCTTTGGAAAAAGGGATTCATAAAGTACGTGACAAACAGAACACAGGCACTCTCTTGAAGCATTAAAATGCCTTTATTCTGTTAATCTTGGTGCATATATACTCATGTACTATAACTTCTTCCTTGCTTTAGTGAGGCACCAATTCAGAAGGGGCTGAATTGTGTAATTTTCTCTATTGTTTTTGCTACAGTAGATCATCAGCAGTGTGTTGCATACTGTTCAAGCTCTAGGTCTAGGTCTGTTGACATAAATCATCACTCTATTTACCATCCCCTGAACTGGACGGCACTGATAAAGGACTGACAAATGAAACGGGAAGTATGAAGACGTAAAACACCTCATAAATACGTTATTCTTTATCAGAGCCATTCATAAAGATCTGGTAGATATAGTGTAAGCTAACATTAGCTAACAAGCAATACTAACTTGAGGTAGCTCCAATCTTTTTTTATTTATTTTATTTTTTTCCATTTAATAATTCTAGCTCAATTGCATCCACTTTTTTCATAGCTGTCATCACATGAGAAATGGTTAGAATATGTCAACAGGATGTATTTTCATGGAGTCACAGACAGTACTGTAAGAGACTGAATAATAAAGAGCTTTGTATTACAGTGAATGGAGACAGACCATTCATTTCTCAGTCCCCTTTGATTTTTGTCATCATTTACACATATGTTTCTCAATTCAATAGATAATTCTACAAGTCATGTAAAATGCAGTTTGTAGTAAAACCGTTGACTATTGGAAACTGTCTGGAGCTTCAATATGACCAGACTTTTGCATCTTTCAATACTTTTTCACCTCACTTGAATAGATTGAGGTGAAATGCGACAAGGCAGCAGCCAAAATTAGATGTTATTTCATTGTCTTTTTTTTATTATATTTAACATTATAACTCTGATAAACATATGTGTAAATGGTGGTATAATTCAAATGGGATCAAGAAATAATTTTTCTCTTTCCATTTTCTGCTGTTGATAATTTTTCCAGAGTTAAGTTCCGGATTACAGTGGATTACATCGGAACGGTCAAGACTGGTTCTTGATACAGAGTAATGAACAGTGGAGTACTAGGAAACAGGAAATGATGTCATAGCTTAAAACATGGTTAGAAACATTGTTAATTTTTTTTATGTTTACATGCCTGCGGGGAAACTATCCACTATTCCATTGGAAAAGAAACACGATTTTGTCTAAAATAAATGAAAAGTTTGCTTTTCCTTCATATCTGCTAACTGTATTATCATGCAGCTCTCCTGATTTACCTTGGGTGGGTCGAATAACCCTTCTGTTCACAGTCACTTTGAGTTTATTGTGATATTCTCAGGCTCATTATCTAATAAGCACAGTTTTTATAGCATTGTAAACTCCCCTCTTTAGAGATCAGGCTGTCCTGTGATCGCTCATGCATACTGGTAAGGTAAGGTGACATTGTGAGGAGAGATAATTTCGCTAAAGCAACAGGGAGCTTTGGAGCCTGGCTTTACACCCAGTGAAGAGAAAAATCCTTGGAGCTTAGTTTTCCCCCACATCCTGATTTGGGAGTTGCTGCTATTGTGTAATACTTCAGTCCTTGCTCAAGTATCATATTAAAGAGACTGAGATTATATAATGGGTTGAATTGCAATAAGATGAATGTCATACCTCAATAATTACCAGCCAATAAATGAAAGGTTAAATGGCTGTCAACATTACCATTTTCTTCAAAGCTCTGTCACTGTGTCTGGAAAAGACTGAAATGACAGAGGCAATTTGATAAGATAAGAAAAGGTCTCTGTTTCTGCAGTTGACAGATGGCAGTCAAACAGATGGTATTATCATTTATCAGTTTTGCTATAAATACGCATTTACTCTGAATAAATCAAGCATTTTACTCCAGTGGGAATTATGTATGAGGAAAGATCATCAATCTGAATGAAAAACTGTCTATACTTGTAGTGGAGTTTTATAACATAACTAAATTAAAGTAGAAACTACTGCTGAAAATATTCAACTTTTTTGACTGATAATCATGACGCATCACAGCCCAAAATAAATCAATCAGACACAGAATTTTAAAGTAAAAGGAAAGAGGAAGTTTTACTTTTTGTATGAAATTTGGTGAAGGCGGTAGTTGTCCATGAATAAGTGACTGTGACTAGTGGGTTCTGTGAAGAGGCTGTCTTGCTTCAAGGGATTGTGTTATGGGGTCTTTGAGCCTTTGAAGAATCAAACAGCCATGTTGCGTTTGATCTAACCTCTGATTTTTTTGTTGTAATCTAATTTTCATAAAGGGAATGTTGCAGATGGCTCCTCAGAGACGAGAGCTAACAACAAGTGACTGCTGCAGACTGCAGCAAAAAATGAGGTGCAGTTATTTAGGGTGAACGAGCAAAGCAAAGAGACCTAGAGGTGTTTTTTTGGGGGACATTAGGTGATAAAACTTTATCCACTCTATGAACCTGAGCGGAGCCTGAGATACTGGGTAAAGTAAAGTTGATAAAACAGCAGAATCCAGAATTAAAACACTGCCCGGCCAAAAAAAAAAAAAAGGCACAGATGCAATATTTGACTGCACCACCAATGGTTTTGATTCCAGGAGACATTCAGTGGATTTAACTGCACCAATAGTTCTGATCCTTCCATGGGTCAGTACTGCAG